>PVJC01016677.1:0-33377 GCA_004026665.1 Murina feae | reverse complement strand
AAAAAGAGATATATGTACTAATCTTTGTAAAGCTTTATGTAATTTTAAAAAATGTAAAAAAATAAAAACAAATAAAAAAAATAAACATAGTATTCACAGTCTTAGGGGTCTTAGGGTGGTAAAATTCTAAAAATATAAATATTAAAAATACAAAATACTTCCCAGTTTAATCATTTATCTTTAAAAATTAGCACAAATATTTTCTTTTAAAAAATATATATTTTTGATTTTTTACTGAGAGGAAGGGAAAGGGATAGAGAGTTAGAAACATCGATCAGCTGCCTCCTGCACACCCCCTACTGGGGATGTGCCCACAACCAAGGTACATGCCCTTGACTGGAATTGAACCTGGGACTCTTCACTCTGCAGTTTGACACTCTATCCACTGAGCCAAACCAGTCAGGGCAGCACAAGTATTTTCAATCAATTGTTTTCCTCAAAATATAACTTAGGATGGTGATCTGTTTTCATATCCCCACTTCCCATGAAATTACTCTGTGTTTCGATGTCCTATCATGATTTTATAAAATCTATAATGCTTTTACAAAGAGGCAAGGCTCTGAAAGCTCTTGTGTAAAGCATATAGCTAACAAGTAGCAGCCTCAGGATTTGAGTCTAGGTGTTCATGGCTTCAAAGCAATTTTATTTAACCCAACAATGCAATTGCGTTGACAACAGATTTCAGACACAAATGTTCTGAAGAATCTGGAGAAAGAGGAAAGAATTGGACAAAACTGATGCATATGGACAGAAGATGCTGTGAGTTAGGACAGGAAACAAGTGGCATAATTCAGTCATGAAGCAAACTTCAGCTCGATTTTTCTTCTCCATTGTCCTTTCTTATTTGACTTATAATGTGGTCATAGTTATGTCAAGTTGCTAAATTCCTGAGTATTTGGTTTCCTCATGGGAGGCAAGTAATTCCTGATTGATTTAAATCAATAAAATGAAATAAATTCCAGTTTTCCAAAATCCAGTGCCATGGAAGTAAAAATGTAGTTTCAACTTCCCCTGCCTGAACTAGTGAGCTGATGCCAGTTCTCAAAGATCTGACTTCTTTTATGGAATTAAAAGTTCCCCTACTCACAGATAAGGTAAGGAACACTTGCTCAGCAGCCAGTAGGCTGGAACACCATCTCTTGACACACCCTGTTCACAAAAACCACCTCGTGGTGTCCTGTTACCATTTTGCTTGGGACATAGTAATGGCACATCAAATTGGCCCTCTGATAAGCATGAATAACTTCCTCCATAGCCAAAGAGAAGCACATAGCATGACTTTGGAACCAGGTTTGGCTTTTCATATTGTATTTACTTTGTAGAATCCATTTACTGGCATAGGGCTGGGAGATAAAATATCTTTTTTTCATGAGGGTCCCAGAGGGACAGCAGGCATACAATGTTGCCTCATACCACACAAACAATACAACACAGAAGACTCCTTCTAGCATAATAAACAACTCACAGTCTCAGTCTCCAGGTTCTTGACATTGACAATGCTTTTTAAATTAGATCAAAAAGATGCTTGGGTTTTGTTTTTTTACTTCTTAAGTTAGTGTCTGTCTGAACAGGCAAAAATTCTGTTCAACTGTTGGGTGCAATAGACCTCACAGTTTGATGACCAAAATGAATTGCACTTTTGGCATATTGAGGTATTTATCCTAGAGAGCTTCGAGGTAGATAACAATTATTTTAGTGTAGCTCAGTTCATTGTGGCATTATCCCATGCACCAACAGGTTCCTGGTTCAAACCCTGGTCAGGGCACATGTCCAGGGGGGCGTGTGCAGGAGGCAGCCCATTTGATGTACTCATATCAATGTTTCTCTCTTCTCCCTTCCTCTCTCTCTAAAAATCAATAAACTATTTTTTAAAATTATTTTAGGTTGCAGTTTTCACCATAATATTATATCGATCATAGCTAATATTATTTCATAATTATGAATAAATAGTATTTTGATAGGACTTTAAAGTTTGTTTTTTTTAGACTGACTTTTCTTTTTCAAAAGAAAACAAGCGTAAAAATCAAGTTTGCAAAAATCAACATCACTATTTCTATTTCTCCCTCTTTTTGAAATATTTGCAAACCTATGATACAAAAATTTTTCTAAAAGAATTTAAATATTATTTGACCTAGAAATTAAAACAAGGACATGTTCAGTCCTAAGATTTCATATAGTCATCAACATATTCTCTATGAATAAATGTATGCCTTTCTATTTAGAAGAAAGGAAATTTTCTTAGAACAGTATTTATTTACACTCACTAACAATTCATTTATCCAGAGTATGTAATGAGTAAAGGGAAATAATTCAGATCTGAATCCAGCCAACATGGGTATTACTGATAAAGAAGTTAGGGTATGAGCACATGCATTATTTAGATACAAATCAAAAGAGATGAATTTCCAAAGACAGCTATGAATAAAGCGCTAATGGAAGCCCCATTTAAATATTAATAGACTCAAAATGAAACTCAGGCCATCAGGAGGGTAATGGCACATAGTATCAGAGAGCTTTAATCTGTCAGTAGCTCTGTTTAACTATGTTTTGTACGGAATCCCCAAGATACTTGCTTTAGTAAGTTACCTTCTTGCAAAAGCAACCCAAATTCAGTTTAAGTATGGCTTATTTCCTTATTCGTTATTGGAAGTTGAAGCTTCATGTAGACTTCTGAGAAATCCATTTTACTTCAGTTGAAGAACGATGCAGACAAAGTGTGTCTGGTCAACAGTTATGAGAGTTTTCATGACTAGCAAATAAATAATCCCACCTAAGGTTATAATAAGAAATATTTTACTTTAACCATCAGAAATATCCCCTTAATGTCATGGTTTTTAAAGAATCCTTGTATAGCTGTAATCCTGACTGGTGGGAATCAATTATATGGAAATAACCTTGGGAGAGATTTTTCTAACCATCTCTGTGAACAGCCAGAGGTAGTAGATTTAAGCTCAGAGGCAGACCCAGCCCTCCTGAATGAAGAGAAATGTTTCTTCTATTATAGGCAAAGAGGAGAGTTATCAGGTTTTCTCACAACATTGACTAACTCAACTCACACAAAAGAAGAAAAGTTTCTGGTTTATAAGCAGTGGCACTTTTTATCAGTTTCCCCTGCTCCTCATTAATTCTTTCCAACAGGTTGGGACTAAACACATGTTCCTCTGTCTTTCTTAAATTTGTCCTTAAGGCACAAGCAAGGAACCCTTTGAAAATCATCAGGTTGAGCACGTTATCGTTGTTGTACTGTGCAAACAGGATGCATTGCCTCCCAAAGTCAGAGGCAGCCAGGGTTCCTTCTAGGGCTGAGAAAGAGGCTACTCCCCCACCTCCCTCTTCTTAGGGATTTCACCCCATCTATGGGCAGGGTCATCTTTCCAAAGTCAAAGAGCATTCTCTAGAGATGTTAGAATTTGGAGAGAATTATTGGTTGGGTCTTAAGACACAGGATCTAATCTAATAAAAGAGTAATATGCTAATTGTGTCACTCTGCTACATCCCAAGCCACACCCACCAGCCAATCAGAGCAACTATATGCAAATTAACCCAACCAAGAAGGCAGCAGGCAGCCACAGAGCTAGAGCAAACAGGAGGCTTCGTTGCCACAGTGATGGAGGAAACAAGTGGACATCCCCTGAGGAGTGCCAGACTGCAAGAGGGCATAGGCCGGACTGAGGGACCCCCTTTTTATTGCTCCCCAAATGGGAATACAGGTTATTAATAGAAGAAATGGTGATTTATCAATAATAAGATTAGATCACCTCAACAAAGGTGCTAACGATTAGATGGAGATTCAGGGACAGACAGTCCCTGAGGTAATTCCTGAACACAAATTTGGGCTCACTTCAAAGAGCATTCAAAAACAGACTAGGAATTAGATAACCAAAGTAGGGACAATGAAAGAATTATGAATATTCTGGTATGTCATTTTTCTAAAAGGCTTTGAATATCATCCACTTTTTAAGAACAAGAAATAATAATGTTGATTCATTTCTGATTCTCTTGGTCACTTCAAATGAAACTAGATCAAAAGAGTCCTTGTAATAATATGGTACCAGGTCTATTCTACATAATTTTATTAAAATCATTGCTGTTTGCAGGCTAACAAATTGTATTCAAATTTCTGGGTTTTGCTTTCCTTTGAACCATATTTGGAACAAGAAAAAACAAATATCTTTATTGCAAAGTGATGAACTAAATTTAATCCTGGCTGATTAAGGTCTGGGTGATGGCTCTGAAATTCTTGCCTGGACTTATTGAATTGTTGAAAATCAACGGTGCTAAGTGCTATATGCTGGTGCAGTACAAACCTAAAGCTATTAAAGAACCCAGAACAAGAAAATATTATGCCCTGGGTTGCCTGGGGCGATTAACACACATCAAAATGCCTAGTCCTGTACCTAAAAATAGGAGGTGTCTTCAATCTTCTTAGCCAAGGCCACTCTTCTGCTTTGTGAGAAATGAAAGCTGGTAGATATTTCCGGGTGGGTTTTCTCAAGCTGACAAGTGATTCGCTGATTCTTAGTTTAATAGACAGAGGATGAGAATTGCCCTGAAGATAAGTACTGAGCTCAAAATGCCAAGTATAGTTAAGGTAATTAATCTCAATTCTCTTGACTTCATTTTTTTACTTGAGATACCTTTGCCATCTTTGTTCAGTAGAAGCCTTGGAAGTTTGTAGTATATGGCTTAAGTTGCACTTGATTGACTTTACCCGCACTTTTGAAATATTGCACGTGTACAATTTCATGAGTACAATGTCAATTATTTTTTGATCAACAGACAGTCCTTATCAGAAGTCAATCAAACATTAAATTGATTCCTAAAATGTTCAGTTCAGTCTCTTGTTTGTTTAAGTCACTGAGATGAGGCAAATAAACTCCGAGAATGACTCACTCTATAGGGTCCTGGAGGGGGAGTACCAACGAGAAGTCAGATGGGATCAGACATTTTAGCGTAAGGGCTATGGGGAGGGAAGATGGCAGACGAGGAAATGAGTCAGATGATCAGGATGTGAGCAAGACAGGCAGAATGTACCAGTTACCGGTAGAGCTGCCTTTCCCTCTGAACCCAAGAGTAGGAACTAAAATGGGGTAGATGAGGGCAAAAGGAGATTGGTTGATTTGTTTTTTAAAGAGCCGATAGAGGACAAGAGCAGGAAATATAAACTCCCAGACTAGTGAGCTTCTGCAGCAACCCTTCTCTGGGCACCTCTCGTTACTTTCGTTGTAATAAACTTTGCTTCCTTTCGCTTACCCCTCCCCTGTCAGTGAATTCATTCGCTGACTTCTTGAGACAACAAAACCAACAGCTCGCACTTGAGTCTTAGGCTTATCAAGGCAAGACATGTTTGCCTTGAAGGAATGTTGCATCTCAGTCTCCCAACCTAAAGTTCTGTATTAATTTTACACTAAAATATAAATGGATAGAATTTATTTTTTTCTCTAATGGACCAGTTTCTCCCACAGAAACATTAAACATAAACATCCAGGAAGACCTAACAGCCTATGGTAAGCAGTGCCATGTCTCACTGTACAATACACAGTATTTTGTGACCTTAAGGACATTACAGAGCTAGCTTTCTCTTCTTCTCCTTTTCTTCCTCCATATTCATTTTCTCTTCCTTCTTCCTTTCTTTGGGGGGAAGGGGCGGGCAGGGGAAGTTGCACAGTTAATCCAATGGGGCATGATGATTGGGCAATTTTAAAGCATTTTAAAATCCTATTGCTCTTAGTATGTGAGGCAAAGAAGCAGCACTATTTTTTGTCCAAAGAGTGTGGGTTAGGATCTCCAACTTGCCCCAAGCAAGGAGTGAGTGGCATTTTCAGAGAGCACTTGGATTCTCCAAAAAGGGGAAAAATGTTTCTTGAGAATTCCTTCAAGTCACTGAAGCTGCCTGTCAGATTAATCTGATTGCTCTGGTTTATCATAGAGAGCTGCAGGCCATCTCCTGCTGTGAGGGTCCTTCATCATTCTGAGCTGCAATGTCAGGGAGGTTTTGAGAAATGTCAATGAGCTTTATTCCCCTAAAGTCACACATGTCCTGGGGCAGAAAGCCTGCAAAACAACAGTTCTGGGAGGCACTGGGCATAAAATGAAGAGAATAGAAAGGAGAGAAAGAGGAAGAAGGGAAAGGAAGAAAATAGGGATGTGAACAGAAGGAGACAAAGGAATAACAATACATTTTGTTATCAGAAATTAAACCCATTTCCATTCTGGCTCCCTAAGATATGTTCATCCAGTACCACTGTGCTTCTGGTAGCAAAAGCTTGCTCAAATCTTGAGGGACTTCCTTCAAGCCTGTCCATAATGAATGTCCTAATCTGGGAAGGAAGGGTGTATGTATCACAGAGAAATTCTCCCCAAGGGTTAGAGGGTTTTGCCTCTCTGAGAGGAGCTGCCCATGGAAATTCTTTCTTTGAAGGGTTGCATCTTGAATGAGTACTCACGAGGATTAAAAAAGTGACTTTATGACTCCTCAGGCTTGGTTGACCATAACCAAGGGAAAAGAAGAGCAATACAAGATTTTTTTTTTAAAAGAGCTTAATAAAAACAAAATGATAGGATTATAGCCAAGGTCAATCATCTAAATAGAGGAAGCCTCAATAGATACTAAGAGCATAATGTTCATAATGACTCCTTTGCTGAAGGATCTCTGTTGCACAGTTAGAGGTGGGATAACAGGAATACAGCCAAAGAAGAGATCTCAGGGCTGGTGGGTCACTCTCTACACAAAATCAATAGATAAAGGTTCATTTATAACCAGCCAATCGCTACCGGGAACATTTGGTCTAGCCAAAGTTCAGATGGTTACATTTAAAAAAGTTCTGATCTCTGCACCAATTTTCCCAAAGAGAAGTAAAGTTTAGATACTTTTGCCACATTTCTACTTTTTGATAGTTATCCTATTTTTCTCTTCCTCTTCTTGATCATCTTGCTTTTTAAAATAAAATGCCATCTATTTATTTATCTCTTTATTTCTTTTTAAATTATACAAGAAATGTTAACACATTGACATGTTGAAAGATTCAAATATTATTGACATACATAATATTGTGTTGTGTTCACATCATGCATCCCTACCTTTCCACTCTTCTTTACAAAGTAAATCCCTATCAATAGTTTTGTATCTATCCTTTCAGTTATGGATATATATGTTTATGTTTATACACATGTATATATACATATTCACATCAACACATACAGAAACATATACATACACATACATGTACGTGCACATATAAATTTATTTAGCCAGAATCATTACATCATTATTCTTATTAAAATTTTCAAAGGATAGATGAAACGGTGGGTAACATATCATTACTTTAAAATTTCTATGTCTAGTAACACTTGGAAACTAGTATGTAAAATATCTAATTAGATATATTTTTTCAAGTATGCATGAGCTCTATCTTCATGTAATAGTAAAAGTAGATCAGGGCTAAGTTCTGTCAGCAAATCATGGCTTTTTCTTTTCACTTATTTGTTACATGTACCAATGGGAGAGGGAATGGGCCTCTGAAAGATTTATTCTCTAAAATTCTTGAAGTCATTAATTCAGTGAGAGAATTCCACAGGCATGAGTTCTTACATGAACTTGGAAGAAAGAGTCATGACCTAATCATTTCAGTTTTAGCTTCAAGTCTAAAAATAGAAAGAGACTCAGCCATAATTAATGAAATAATGTTGACTTAGATAGGCTGGTAGGCCTTTTGACATAGAGAAAATAATTATATCAGCTTTACAAACAAAATTCAGGTCTTACCTATTCAAGAAAACTTAGTTTACTAAATCCAAAATTACCCCCCAAAAAATCAGAGAATGATATTTTAGCAATCAGATTCCTAATTTATAAATACTTTCCCCATAACAATTGACCTCACTCACATACTTACAAAATAATTTTTCAGGTGGTTTATTCTCAAACAGTTAAGAAATGTTTCAATTTTGTAAGCATAAGTCCTTTTCAGAAAAGTTGACAATTCATCTTTCAAAAGATGCGATAAAATCAATCATTCAAATTGCCCTAGCAAGGCTTTCAAAATTTAAAGTTAGAAGCTACCCTTTTTATATCACAAACTAGAGGCCCAGTGCACAAATTCGTGCACCAGAGGGATCTCAGCCTGATTACAGGATTGAGCCAATTTGGCTCTCCGACATCCCCTAAGGCAGCGGTTCTCAACCTGTGGGTTGAGACCCCTTTGGGGGTTGAATGACCTTTTCACAGGGGTCACCTAAATACCTCCTGCATATCAGATATTTACATTACAATTCATAACAGTAGCAAAATTACAGTTATGAAGTACCAACGAAAATAATTTTATGGTTGGGGGTCATCACAACATGAGGAACTGTATTAAAGGGTTGTGGCATTAGGAAGGTTGAGAACCATGGCCCTATAGAGTCCTGGATTGTGAGAAGGTGCAGGCCAGGCTGAGGGACACCACCAGTGTATGATCAGGGTTGGGGAGGGACACAGTAGGTTGACCAGCCAGGGAAGGACCTTGGGAGAGATCCAGGGCATGTCCAGCCCATCTTGCTCAGTCCCAATCAGCCAGACCCCAGCAGCAAGCTAACCTACTGGTCAGAGTGTCTGCCCCCTGGTGGTCAGTGCACGTCATAGTGAGCAGTTGAGTGACCTTAGTATATCATTAGCATATTATGTTTTGGTTGAGTGGCTGACTAGCTGATCAGACACTTAGCATATTAAGCTTTTATTATATAGGATACTGGATGAGGGGTGGTGGTGGTGGTAAGAGTTATATCAGTTTTTTAAAAATGCATGAAGAGGCAAAAGGAAATATGATGAACCTTACTTATTTTTACATGCTATCTATGTGCTGATGTCTGCCATATTAACATTTTTGGCCAGTCATTTTTATTTTTTTTAAGTTCAGACTTATATTTACAAAAGTCAACTTTAATTTATTTCCATTTGGATGTCTCACAGGAATTGAAAATGTAATATTTAAAATTATTAAATTTTTATTTCTGCCCCAATCCCTGGATTTATAAACCTGCTCTTTCCCAAAGATATCTTCCCAATTTAAAACCCCATCACTCATTTACTCAACTAAAAAATGTAGGATAATTCTTGAGTCTTACTTTTCCCTCAAACTACCATTTCCATATCACCAAACCTTATTGATTTTATTTCTAAATAGATATTAAACTTTTCCACTCCCACCCTATTCTAAGCCAATATTACCTTTACCTAGACTGTTGCAAGGGTTTCCCTAATGTTTTTTTTATTTTTAATTTTACTCTCTCATTTTTCATTTTCCAGATAGCAGCCAGAGTAATCTTAAAATTCTTGAATAGCACTTTTATTAATTCATTTATTTTAAAATAATAAATGTATTATATGTTAACACAAATAACCTATTTTTATGAAAAGTAATTTCATTTTTCCAAAACAAGATTCAAAGTTAATGAGAAGAGTGGCATTGTTTTACATTTTTTGCAAATCTCTTTAATGTCTGGGTTAAGAGAAGACAGCTGGGTTCTCATACCTGTTTCTGCATTCAATCTGCTGTATTTTGTTGATTAAGAAAGTCCAGCTTATAGAGATAAGTAGAAAAAGTGAAGAATTTACAGAACACCTGAGTGAGAATTGCTACTGTAGACAGTAGCTTCCTATTAGATTTTGGCTGGTAGGCATTGAACAGAGCCGTGATTTGACCTGATTTATGCTTTAGGTAGATTAGTTTATCAGCTGTGTGGTCAATAAACTTAAATGACTGAGACCATGAGTTCAAAGGCTGTTCAGTATGGTAATGTGATAAGATTGAAAAGACCAAGTTATTCTTAAATGTTGCAAGTGAGGGAGAGATAAGAGAAGAAGCTGACTGCATGAAGATAGAACAGAGGTTTCTTTTGTGGATGACAAAGGCTGTAATGTTACCACCAATGATAGTAAGAATTACATTTGAAAGAGTAAATTGTTCTGAGGTAGGAGGAAGGGGTGAAAAGTTCTACTGTGAATATATTGAGTGTGAGTTTGCCTGGAGTATCCAGATAAAGGTGTCTGGGAAACATTTGATTATGTGAATCTGAAATGTAGGGGAGGTGCTCCTAGTGGAGAGAGACAATTACAAGTCATCAGCAAGTAAGTGGAGACTAAATATATGAGAATGAATAAATTATTCAGAAAGAATAAATAGAGTGAGGAGAGTAAGCAAGAACAGGCACCAGGAAACACCAAAATTAGGGTTGGATGGACATAGATAATCTTGCAAAGTGACTAAGAATGAGAATAACCAAGCAGGTATGTTGTAACTAAAACTATGAGAGTAGAGAGTTCATTTAGGTTCTGATTAATGAGTCAGCTGCACCAGAAAGATGATAACAGGTTATTGGTATTCTTAGAACCATATTAGTAGAGTGGATTGGAGAAGAATCTACAAACTAGATGTAGAAAGCTGAAGAGTAAATTGGAGATGTAAGCAAAATGAGTAAAAATAACTTTATCCTAGAAATTTGCTGAGAATAGAATGAAGAATAATGCAATACCCAAGAGAGTCAAGAGAATTTGATTAGCATGGAGGAGATTTGAAAATATTTATGAGGTAAAAGAATGAAACCAGTTAAGGGAAGAAGTTGAAGACATGGGCTATTTCTCATTACTGAATATTCTGGGGGAATAAAGGAAAATATATTATTAACAGAGCATTTAGTCTATCTCTCTCTTTCTCACTTTCTCCAAAAGAGTGTTAATCCCTGAGAGAGAATTCAGACAAGTTATAAGACTAAGAAATTCAGCAATAAGCAACAAGTAATTTCGGTGGTTGCTAAAAGAAATATTAATAACTTTTCTACATTTAGTAACATGGGGCAAAAAAATAGAAATAAATACCCTAGCTCCAAAAAAGGATGGACAAAACCAGAGAATGAGAGAGAGAAGGCAAAGAGACAAAGATTAGATAGAATAGAAACCATTCTCTTACCCACTGGTTACAACTTATTACCTGCTCTTTACCTAGGTCTCTGCAGAGTCAACTGCACATGTTTCTTATTGCAGAAAACATGTATGCTTTTTCTCAAGGAATCATTTTATTGTCTCCAAAAATAACTGAATTAAAGAATAGACTCTGTAGAAAACTTTTTCTAAATTGTGCTCCTTGGAACACTATGACCTTTGAAATGTTAATAAATCTAATATAATAAAAGAGTAATATGCAAATTGACCACCACCTGAGACACCTAAGCCATGCCCACCAGCCAAGCCACGCCTCCCAGCCTATCAGAGCATCCATATGCAAATTAACCCAGTCAAGATGGAGGCCAGTAGCCACAGAACTAGAGCAAACCAGAGGCTTCTGTTGCAACTGCCTGCCTAAACTGGCTGAGCCTCTGCTCACGGTAACAATGTTTCAATTATAGAAGCCATGGAGCTGAAACAAACAGGAGGTTTGGTTACCTGCCTAGGCCTCAGCTTAAAGCAACAGTGTTTCAATTATCTAAACTAATAAAAGCGTAATATTGAAATTGACTGGGATGCCTAAGCCATGCCCACCAGCCAATTAGAGCAGCTGTATGCAAATTAACCCAGCCAAGATGGAGGCTGGCAGGGCGGCTCTGCACTGGAAGCCTCTGTGGCTGGCACAGCTGTGCCAGGTGTGTCAGCTCAGTGTGGGGGGGTCCGGCCTGGGGCCTCCTCGGAGCATCCAGGAGCGCCCGTCCTGGGTCCGCTGCCTGGTTCTGCCCCCCAGGGGCCTCCACAGGGCATGCGGGAGCATCTGCTGCACAGTGCAGAGCATCCAAAGCCAGTCCACTGCCCGGCTCCACCCTGGGTGTGTTTGCTCAGCAGCAGGGCCCCACCAAGGGATCCTGCACCAGCATCCACCCCTGGTTCGCCACCCAGCTCTGTGCCAGGTGTGTCCCCTCAGTGGTGGGGGCCCACCAGGTGTGTGCAATCGTGGGCCCTCCGTTGGGAAACATCCACACCTGCATTCACCAGCCCTCCCACCCTCCAGTGCACGAACCCTGAAGGAGCTGTGGGAAGCCTGAAAACGGCCCTCAGACTCTCACTCAGGCTGACCAGGCATGCCAGCAGGTGGACATCACCCCCCGAGGTGTCCCAGACTGCAAGAGGGCACAGGCTGGGCTGAGGGACCCTCCCCCACCCAGTGCACAAATTTTTGTGCACTGGGCCCCTAGTCTACTCTAATAAAAATGTAATATTGAAATTAACTTAAGCCTCACCCACCAGCCAAAGCCATGCCCACCAGCCTATCAGAGCGGCTGTATGCAAATTAATCCAGCCAAGATGGAGCCTGGCAGCCATGGAGAGAGCAGCAGCGGGTGAGGGGTGGTGGTGGCGGGTGCAGCACGGGCACTGGCGATGGCAGCAGTGGGGTCCGAGGTGCGTGGGACCCGGCCTGCAGGGTGGGCCAGCCCCGAACCCCAGTGGTTGTGAGCCCTGTGACAGCTAGTGCTGCTGCTGCTGGGGCCCAAGATGGGCGGGGACCTGGAAACCAGGGGGCGTGGCCAGATAGACCCACCTGGGAATCCCAGCCACTGCCCTGGCTGGGCCTCGACCAGCACAGCTGCCAACCTGGGAAGCAAGAGTCCGGGACAGCCAGACCCACCTGGGAATCCCCAGCCGCTGCCTTGGCCTAGGCTGGCTGGAGCCATGGCTGCCAAGGAGGCGTTGAGGGGGCACGATGCATCGGGACCCCGCAGACAGCGCCCTGCAGCACCTGCTTGCCCATCTCCGTGGTGCTTCTTCTCATTTTCCTTTCTTTCTTTTTTTCTTTTTCCTTACCTTTCTTTCTTTTTTTTCCTCGTGATATCTTAACTAATAAAAGCGTAATATTGAAATTGACCATTACTTCGGGACACCCAACAGCCAATCAGAGTGATTGTATGCAAATTAACCCAGCCAATATGGTGGCCGCCACACACTGAGTAAACGGCAGCTTCCATTGCAGCAGGAGTGAAAGTGAAACTGTCAGCACACCGGCTTGGCTTATCCTTGCCTGAAAGCAAAACATGTTTGCAAATGTTTGCAACAATGTATAAATCATAGAATCCTTGGGAGCTGAAGGAAACAGCAGGCCAGGCCTGAGTCTAAGAGTAACAACATTGTGTCATTATAGAAGCCAGGAACTGAAGCTTCTTATTAGGCCTCTCCTTAAAGGAACAGCATCAATTATAGAAGATAAACAAACCCCAGAAACCTGCGTCCATCCAGCTTTGCTGGGACATTGAGTCAATGGGAGCTGTGGCAGCCTTAAAGCCCCTCACCCAGGCTGGTCAGGCACGCCAGCAGGTGGACATCCCCAGAGGGGTCTCAGACTGTGAGAAGGCACAGGCCGGACTGAGGGACCTCCTGAGTGCACAGAGCGGCTGCAGGGTAGAACAGCACAGGACCCAGGGCCGGTGCATGGGAAAGAGGCGTCAGGGTTGGTGGCCTGCTTGGTGGGCTTCCCAGGCTCCTTGCAGGGCACCGGGGAGTGGGAAAGCAAGGCGGTGAAGCGGGGAGTGGGAAAGAGGTGGCGGGGGTCTCGGCCTGCTTGGCGGTTGCCCAGGCCCTTTACTGGGCACTGGGGAGTGGGAAAGAGGTGACGGCCTGCTTGGCGGCTGCCCAGGACCTTTGAGGGGCATCGGGGAGCAGGAAAGAGGCAGCGGGGGATCAGTGGCGAGTGGAAAAGGAAGGCAGCAGGGGACGGGTGAGTGGGAAAGAGTCGGTGACCTGCTTGGTAGCTCCCCAGGCCCTTTGGGGGGGCACCGGGGAGTCGGAAAGCAAGCTCTTGGGGGCTGGGGGCCAGCTTGGTGGCTTCCCAGGTCCCTTCCAGGGATCAGGGAGCAGGAAAAGGCTGGCCTGACCACAAGGCGGGGTTTTCCCTGCTCTCTGGTGGCTGGAGGAAGATGGGCAGTAGGCAAGCTTGGGAGGCAGGCAGCACCCAGCCCTGGCCACAGCTCAAAAAAGAGAACAACATGCAGGGGAGGGCAAGAGTCTGAGAGATCAACATAGAGGGGGTGCCTGCTCCAAGCCTCCACGGTGTGCCTGGGGGCAGGCCCCCAGCAGGCAGACACACACAGGAGGACTGCTCCGGGCCTCAGATGCGGCTGGGGGCAGGTCCCAGTGGCGACACACACACACACACACACACACACACAGACACACACAAAAGGCACCTGGAAGACTGGGACATCCACTGAGGGGTTCTAGACTGTGAGAGGGGGCAGGCTGGGCTGAGGGACCCCTACCCTCCTCCCGTGCACGAATTTCTTGCACTGGGCCCCTAGTTTCTTTATAAGAAGAATATTACATTTTTTCTTTAATTTGAAATTCATAATGTGTTGTAATTTCAATTCAATCTAAATTCTGTGGGGGTCACAAAAGAGGGAAAAAGCATGATCCTTGTTCTCAGTGAGCTTACAGCTGGCTTAGGTAGATAAGAGAATAAATGAAAATCAAGTAATATAAAAGTTTGTGTTACACGATATATATGAAGCATCACAAGGCAATACATGATTAATAGAAATGAAAAGATAGACAAGGTCGTGTGAGTCACATTTAAGTGCACATATGGGTATGAATTGAATTACCACCCACATGTATGTGTATTCCAGAAATGTGCTATTCCAAGACAGACAGGGCTGCTTCTTTATTTTGGGATACAAAAAAAAAAAAAAGAATTGAGGCAAATCTGTTCCTTGCACAAGTCAATTAACAGCTGAGAACACAACACTATCCATGCACCCCTGGAACACTCAAATCTCCATCTTCACATTCGCCTAAATTTCAACAAGTTTGAGGTAAGATCTGGTCTGAAGGAGAGATGCTCTCCTTCAATCTGGATCTCAAAAATACGGTTGGAAAACCAATCCAGACATCTGGTAGTAACCAGGCATTCCTGACATGATTCGTTGATGAGTCATTTTCAGAATTCTGAAGTTTGTGAAGCTCACTGATTTACTTCCATTCTTTTTTATAGCTAGAAAAGCATCATGGTTTTCTTCCTGTAAAAACATGATTGCTATTCAGTCTCTGATTAGATCCAAATTTCTTTAGAGAGCGATAAACAGGTTGTTTTGTTCTTTCTCTCCAGCTGAGAATGTCAGTGTTTTTTGTTTTTTTTTTAAATCTCAGGGAGATCCTTGATGACTTTGTCCCTGGGGTTATAGACTTCACATGAATGTGCCCTGTGCTTTTAATGCAAACTTGTAATCTGAATCTCTTTTGAAATGTGCCAATAAGAATATTTATAAAAGAGTTGGTGTGCTCCAGAGAGTTGAAGGATTGTATTTCCCACTCAGCAGCTTAATTGAATAGCTCTTTACCTTATACAATTTGTTGACATTTATTAAAATATGTAAAAAATGTGGACTGGAGGGCTTTCTAATTGGGCTAGAAATTCTAGATTTTTGTGAACTACCATAGCATTAAGACATATTTAGGACATAACAGGTCTAGACAGAATATGTAACAAAAGGAATTGACATATGAAAGGATACTGTTAACATATGTATTTTCCAGGCACCCAATATCAGCAACATATTATCAATTGTGATTTTAGTAACATAAACCCTATTCTGAACATCATAAATATCCTAATTATATGATACTAGGGGCCTGGTGCACGAAATTCATGCACGGAGGGAAGGGTGGGGGTCCCTCAGCCCAGCCTGCCCCCTCTCACAGTCTGGAACCTCTCAGTGGATGTCCTATGATGGCCCCAGTCTGCCAGGCGCCTTTTGTGTGTGTGTGTGTGTGTGTGTGTGTGTGTGTGTCGCCACTGGGACCTGCCCCCAGCTGCATCTGAGGCTCCAAGCAGTCTTCCTGTGTGTGTCTACCTGCTGGGGGCCTGCCCCCAGGCTTGGAGCAGGCACCCCTTCTATGTTGATCTCTCAGACTCTTGCCCTCCCCTGCATGTTGTTCTCTTTTTTGAGCTGTGGCCAGGGCTGGGTGCTGCCTGCCTCCCAAGCTTGCCTACTGCCCATCTTCCTCCAGCCACCAGAAAGCAGGGAAAACCCCACCTTGAGGTCAAGCCAGCCTTTTCCTGCTCCCTGATCCCCAGAAGGGACCTGGGGAGCCGCCAAGCAGGCCACCAACTCTTTCTCACTCCCCAGTGCCCTACAAAGGGCCTGGGCAACCGCCAAGCAGGCCGCCGACCCCCGCCACCTCTTACCTGCTCCCTGGTGCCCCTCAAAGGGCCTGAGGAGCCGCCAAGCAGGCCCCCAGCCCCCACCACCTCTTTCCCACTCACCGGTCCTGGGTCCTGCGCTGTTCTGCCCTGCAGCCACTCTGTGCACTTGGGAGGTCCCTCAGCCCGGCCTGTGCCCTCTCATAGTCTGGGACCCCTCTGGGGATGTCCACTTGCTGGCGTGCCTGACCAGCCTGGGTGAGGGGCTGATGGCTGTCTCCAAGCTGGCCAAGCCCCACAGTAACGTCTCTCACCCCATTGGGTTGTGGTCAGCATGGGTGACGGGCTGAGTGGCACTTTCAGGCTTTAAGGCTGCCCACAACTCCCATTGACCCAATGTCCCAGAAAAGCTGGCTGGACGCAGGTTTCTGGAGCTTGTTTATCTTCTATAATTGATACACTGTTCCTTTAAGCCGAGGCCTCCTACTAACGAAGCCTCCTCTCTGCTTCACCTCAGGTCGACTATAATGAGACAATGTTACTTAGTGCTCAGGCCAGGCCTGCTGTTTTCTTCAGCTCCAGAGGATTCTATGATTGTTATTTTGTTGCAAACATGTGTTTGGCTTGAGCAGGATGAGCGGAGCGGACTGCAGTTTCACTTTCACTCCTGCTTCAATGGAAGCTGCCGTTTACTCAAGTCCATGAGTGGCGGCCTCCATGTTGGCTGGGCTAATTTGCATACAGTCGCTCTGATTGGCTGGTGGGCATGGCTTACCCCATCCTGGAGAAACGGTTAATTTCAATATTACGCTTTTATTAGTTAAGATAAATATATTTTCATACTATTTTATGATTCATATTTTATTTAATGGACTAATTTATACCTCACTCTTTCCAAAATATATTTGTGATGTGATGTTTGCTTAACAAATGATACTGTACAGTGGAGAAGTTCAGCAGTCAGCACCTTAACTAAATGTTCAAGGTTAATATCACCAATAATAATATGTAATAGCATGTTATTACATATTCCCTCTGATATGATCATGCATAAGAAATACAACAATTTCTGTGGTATTTTTCCAAAATGTACAACTATGCCCAGCCAGCATGGTTCAGTGGTTGAGCATCGACCTATGAACTAGGAAGTCACGGTTTGATTCCCAGTCAGGGCACATGCCTGGGTTGGGGGCTCAGTCCCCGGTGTAGGATGTGAAGGAGACAGCAAACCAATGATTCTCTCATCATTGATGTTTCTACTTTTCTATCCCTCTCTCTTCCTCTCTGAAAGCAATAAAATTTTTTTTAAAAAATACAATCACAACCTAATTATGAGAAAACGTGAGACAACTGAAAAACATTTTACAAAAGTAGCTGACAATTATTCTTCAAAATATCAAGGTCATGAAAGACAAGGAAAGACTAAGGAACTGTCACAGATTGAGGGAGACTAAGGAGACATGATAACTCAATGTAAACATGGGATCCAGAAAGAGAAAATGAACAATAGTGAAAAAAACTGATAAAATCTTAGTTAATTTCTTAGTTTTGATCATTGTTATGTGGTTATGTAAGATATTAACACTGGCGGAAACTAGGTGAAGGATATTTGGCAACTCCCTAGTAGTTTCCAGCTAATGACAAGCCTACACATGACCTAGTCCCAGCTACCTCTGTAAAATCATCTCCAACTACTCTGTCTTTTACACTCCAGGCCATTGAGTGTACCGCCTTACCTTATGGTTTTTATGCTTGCTTTCCTTTTGGCTGGGAAGTTCTTCATGAGACCACAGATCTCATCATGACTGGTTTTTAAACTTATCATTCAGGGTTTTTCTTAAGTATTACTATCTCAGCCTGGCAATCCCCAACCTCCTTGCTAAAACAGCAGCCCCTCCTGTCAATCATTCCCTATTCCATTTTTCTATTCTTTATAGAAACTAATATTTTCTTAAAGGTTATTACTTTTTTATTTGTTTATTTTATGTCTTTCCCTATTAGAATGTGAGCTTCATAAGAGCAATTTTCTTATCTATGTATATGCCCCAGAATATATTAGGCCCTTTAAAATATTCATAAATGAATGAACAATTTCTGTCCTTTTTCTCAAGAGCCAGTCAAACTTGCTTTCAGACGCTTTATTCACACTGAGAACCTAATCTTTGAAGAGGGGGTTAGTATTGTAATATATACTAAGGACATGTTCTTAACTATGGAATAGAAAATAATTCTGATTTCTAAATTTCATTATTACAATAGAATGTGAATACTGGAAAGAAGCTTAGTGAGGCAGCATGTATAACATAGTAGTAAAGCATTTGGGCAAATGAATCCTAGTTTAATTCTATAATAAGCAAATTACCACCATTTACTTAATTAGCATGCTTCAGTTTTCTTATCAATAACTTAGCAATAATATTAATAAAGATAAATTGTGCATTAGGATTTTATGGGAATTAAATAAGAAAACATTTTAATAGAATAGACATAGATTAAAAATGTTAGTCTATTTAGCTTTCATTCATTGATGTTTTAATGTTCTAGAATTTATGAATTCCAATACTCAAAAGAGTTAATTACCTTTACTATAGGTTATAGAGTTATGATAGATACCTGAATAATAATCTCTTCATATGTTACTCTTTCTGGGAGTGTTTATATTACATAATAAATTAAAGTGTTAAGATAATGGATTTGATGATTTATGATAAGATGCAGTCTTTGATCATTGAGAAATAGAATTTGGAGGACAAATCTTATTTCCAAAGGTCTTGGATTGGATTCAGGTTTCTTTGTATCAAACTATAAATACAAAGTTGGATAGTGAACTTACACATGTGCCAGAGTATGGTTATGAATTCTTTTTTTAAAAAATATATTTTATTGACTTTCCACAGAGAGGAAGGGAGAAGGATAGAAAGTCAGAAACATCGATGAGAGAGAAACATCGATTAGCTGCCTCCTGCACACCTCCCACTGGGGATATGCCCGCAACCAAGGTACATGCCCTTGGCCGGAATCGAACCTGGGATCTTTCAGTCCACAGGCCGACGCTCTATCCACTAAGCCAAACCAGTTAGGGCTGGTTATGAATTCTTGTGAGAGATTTTCCTCCCTTTTCTTCCTTTTGTCCAATGGCAAGTTCAAGACAGGCATGTATTCATTATAGTTTATTCAATGTCTCTTTCTATATGTTGTGGATTTCTAGTTCGTCTTGACATGTCAGGTTCTACTACTTGTTAACTGATTAGTAGCTATCCCATTCATGCACAGACGCCATCTTTTTCTTCAACGTCGATAGTGCACTCCAGTGTCAGAGATTATTGTTTTGTTGTTAGTGGCGAACTCCTTGACAATTAGAGTACAAAGCCTTTGAAAACTGATCTGAAGCATGTGTAGATCAGGAAGGCATTTGTTCTGCTGGACAACATTCAGTCACATCCTTCCCCATGGTAATGACCTTCCTTTTCTCCATTGGATGTTTTATGAAACCTAAATCAACCAGATTGCAAGGACAGTCCTAGAGAGCTTTGCTATCAGTTTGAGCTATCATTATTGAAACAGCTTCCAACTACCAACATCTTTGAGGTGACACGTGTGAGGAAGAGTGGGCCAGCCTTTCCTTTTTTCCTGCTGGTGTTTGTTTTTGCCTCTGATGGTATTCCCTGCTTGGTAATATATGCTTTGACTTTGTGACCTGTCTTCCTGCAATAATTCTTTTGTGGAAAAATCCAGTAATACAGCCAAGAGTTAGTTCTTCCTCTGACCCCTCCTGCCTGGCCCAATGATCACAGCTTTTGGGGTTAGTGAACCTATCTAGCCAGGTTAGTGTTAGTCATTCAGAACTCTTTCACCAGCATGTGGCTAATGGGGCATCATTCTGTTTCCAAGTAAAAGCTTTAAGTTAATGTATGAATAGTGGAGGATGAATAGCAACCCATAAGCTGGTATTCCTATCTTCTATATTTTGGGGAAATAAGGCAGGATGGTGGTGCTGCAGAGAGCAACAATAGAATTGAGGAACAAGGGTAAGATTTATCCTCTCAAAGGGTAGAAAAATGCATTGGCTAAAATTATTGCTGAGATTCTAACAGAGGTAATTAGTGATACAGAAAATAGCATTAGAATTGTTTGCTTTACTTGGGACTTTGATGCAGTAGATAGAATGGTATAAGGCCGTAGATCATATCATGAAGGTCTGTGGGTATGTTCCTGTTCTGCCTTGTATTACCTGTGAGGCTGCAGCATATGTCTTGGTCTCTGCATATATAACACTATCAAAATTTAAGAGTATTTAAGGATTAACTTTTCCCCTTGTGCACTGCTGTTGGGAACATGGTGTGACCACTCTGGAAAACAGTATGGCATTTTCTCTAAAACTGAAAATAGCATTACCGTATGATCCAGTAATCCCATTTCTGGGTACATATTCAAAATAATTTAAAACAGTGTCTTGGAGAGAGATTTGCACACCTATGTTTAAAGCAGCGTTATTCACAATAGCCAAAAGGCAGAAGCAATCTATGAGTCCATCAACAGACTAATGGATAAACAAAATATATATACATGCAATGAAATATTATTCAGCCTTAAAAGAGAATGAAAACCTAACTGGTTTGGCTCAGTGGATAGAGCATCGGCCTGCGGACTGAAAGGTCCCAGGTTTGATTCTCGTCAAGGGCATGTACCTTGGTTGAAAGCACATCCCCATAGGAGGTGTGCAGGAGTCAGCTGATGGATGTTTCTCTCTCATCAGTGTTTCTAACTCTCTATCCCTCTCCCTTCCTCTGTGTAAAAAAAAAAAAAAAAAAAAAAAAAAAAAAAAAAAAAAAATATATATATATATATATATATATATATATATATATATATTTTAAAAAAAGGAATGAAATTGTGATGCATTGTAGTACAATATGGGTGAACTGGGAAGACACTATGCTAATTGAAATAAATTAGTCACAAAAAGAAAAATGTTGTATTATTCCACTTGCATGAAGTATCTAAAGTAGTCAAATTCATAGCCATAGAATAGTAGCTACCAGTGATTGGGGATAAGGGCAAAAAGGGAGCTTATTGTTTAATGAGTACTGTTTCAGTCTGCAAGATAAGAAGTCTGGCAATCTGTTTCACAATAATGTAAACATACTTAACACTACCGAACTGCACACTTAAAAAGAATTAATATCATGCATTTTTATGTGTTGTTTTGTTGGTTTGTTTTTACCAAACACTAAAAGAAACACTGTAAGATGAGGGAAAGGTCCCTTTCTGTAAAAAATGTAAGATGTAAGATGTAAGATGTAAGATGTAAGATGTAAGATGTAAGATGTAAGATGAGGGATAGGTCCCTTTCCTATTTATCTTATGGAATTGATGTGAGGATCAGATACAGGTAGCACATACACGTTGTAGTAAGACAATGTATGGCCAAGCACAATGACTGCAGCATTACATGCAATAGTAAACAATTGAAAACCACCCAAAGTTCATCAATAGAAGACAATCTACACAAATGGTGGCATATCCATGTAACAGAAGGCAATGTAACTATGAAGAAAAGGATGAGAAAGTTATCTAAATGGAACAGTTTCCAAAAGGTTAAAAAAATAAGGCAAACTGCAAAACAAAATGGATAACATGATAATGTTTTGTGCAAGAACAGACAAATATATATTTATATGCTTGTATTTTCACAAGGAAATGCTAGAAAAATACCAAAGAAACTCATAAAATAGTTATTTATCTTTAGTGAAGAATCACAGCTGACCTCAGCCTAGGGTGTAATAACACCTAGGACAGGGGGTCTCAATGGGGGTGCCGTCCAGGGGGCATTTGGCAATATCTGGAGATATTTTTGATTGTCATCACTAGGGGGTGAGCTGCTGCTGGCTTTTAGGAGGTAGATGGCAGAAATGCTGCTAACCATCCTATAATGCACAAGACAACCCTGCAAAGCAAGAAACTTATCTGCCCCCAAATGCCAATAGTGCTGGGAGGCTGAGCAACCCTGTCTTAGGAAAAATGGCATTTTACCAGAGGACTTTTAAAAACTAGAAAGCCTTTAAGATGTGTAGGTATGGTTTCTTCACAGTGAAATGTCAGGACCAGGGCAATCGGTGGAAGACTATCTCTGGCCAGACATCCTCTATGGTTCCTTTCCAAAACATTGCACTGTGTGTCAGCTCGTCCTCTGATTCATCACGCTTCCCTCGCTCACAGGAGGATGTTGATGAATGGATTAGTTTGTTTGTTTCACCTGTGATGGTACAAGGCATACTAATTCCTAACAGTGTGAGTTCTGTTTTCCTAAAGTGTTTCTGCCACACTCAGTATGTGTTCTGCCACCTTGAATATGATAACCTTCTAGGCCCTCCACCTGCCTGAAAATTTTCTTCTTTGTTTTCCCAGCAGGTGTCCTGTTTATGAGTTATGTGTCTGTCCTCCCTATTGTGGTTTGAGCTCCTTAAGAAGGTATTTTACATATAATAAATACTCAGCAAATATTTATTGAATCAATGAATGAACTCAGCTTTAAAATATGGAAAAAAAAATCCTAGTTCAAAGGGAATAGCCATGCCATACATTGATTACATTGTTAATAAAACCACATTTCCTTGTGTTCACATTTTTTCTCAATAGAACATTGTCAATCTAAAAGCAGTCCAGCTTTATGAGAAAGAAGGTATGTTGAGTTGGCTAAAAGGAATCTCCTCTGTTGACATTAGTTATTAGCAGCACAGGGTTTTTTGTTTTTTTTTTAAAAAAAGCTTTCTTCTTAAGCATTTTGGTGCTCAAAATAATTGAATGCCCTTTTGATACAAAGCAATATGTCACATGCTATAGACATATTTTGTAGACATAGTTTGTAGAATTTTAACTGTGATTGAAGAATATGAGGAATTTTAATCTTGAAAAGTTGATAAATATTAAAAGAACAAATACATGACAACTAACTAATAGAAGTGCAAAATTTTTTGATAGTTATAAAGAAGCTTTTCATCAGAAAGGCTGTTTTTGTGATTATTGTTGAAAGATGGTTGGGTTCCAATAGGTAGAGTTCCTTCTCCTCTGAATGGCAAACAAGATTTAACAAATAAGAAAGAAATCTGCAAGTTAGTTTGGGTTATACAATGAATAAATCAACAGTGAAAAACCGCATTAAGGAACAATATGACAAATATACTGAATGAGAAATGTATGGCAATTTCCTCTTCACATTGGTCCTCCCACTGTGGGCTGGACCCACAGAAGAAATGCTCTTGGACTCTTGCACTAATCCATGGAGCTGATCAGGTGCAGTTACTGCGCTGTCTCCGTCTATCTGGAGGGATGCTTTAAAAAGAGAACTCAAGAAATTTGGTCTCATGCTTACAGCAGTAGTTATCCCAGTGTGCTTCTTGAGCCAACAGCATCAGTATCACTTGAGAGCATATTACAAATAAAAATACTTGTGCCCCACCCCAGCTATGCTGCACCAGAAACTTTGTGAGTGCCATTGGAAATCTATGTTTTAACAAGTCTTACAGCTGATTCTGATGCATCCTAAAGTTTCAGAACCACTGCAGTATAGTAAGTGTATAATTAGAAATGTTATTTTTTACTTACCCAGTGCCATTTTATGGGGACTCAGGTGACAATTTTCTTTCTTGTATACTTCATGAGCATTTTTTTTAATTCTTAGGAAGATAGTAAATTATGTAACTATTTAATTTCCTGTTTCTCATTCACTGCCAAAAAGCTTCGATCACATCAATGTCTTCCATAAGAGAACACATTATTATGAATTAGTTTGTTGAATGAGTAGCTCTCTTTATTTTTATACCCCTACCTTTTTTCTCAGGTGTATTCCATTTATTTATCTTATTACATTTTGTATTTCTCTGAGTTATTCAATTTTTTAAAAATGTAGACTATATAAATATTTCATTGTCAAAGTGTTAGTGTCTGTCATGTGTCAATTAAGGCTAGCTAGGACTAGGACATTAGACATGACAGGAGCAGTTAAAATGTTCTTTCCCTATTCCACTTCATTCCTCATCTTTAGATTTAACTGTCTATGAAGCAAGCAATTTTAAGTTGGGTAGTTCTGAGATTTTTCCTGATCAGCAGAGCTTGAAAGAGTCTGCATGTATTAAGGTCTTTGGGAATTCTAGTTCCTAACACCCTGTATCCTTCCTGAATTCCATACCAGTTGGCTGCTTGGCCTACCCTGTGGTCATTTCAGGAACATTACCTCTCTTGCACAATAGACGTGGTCCTAAACAGTTGCATGTAATTTGAACCACATTTATACCCTTGATCAATATTTAAAGAAATCTTATGGTGAATCCTTCAGTTTGAAAAAGAATTGTCCTTGGCTGCAATGCGTGTGTTTTGAAATCAGATTTTCTGGTATCAGAATGTATACCTTGTGAGATTTACTTGCATGTGGCTTATGGTGGTCTAAACCTACTCTAGCTATAAGCCAACATAGAAGAGTTGCCTCAGTTTTGAAAATGGGAAAATTTGCTATATGGAGTAAAGGAAAAGCCCAATAGTCAAAACACCAACAATTTAATAAGGGGGTGCTTTTTTGTTGGTGAAAGGCTGAGTCTGGTGATAACAATGGGGTTTTTGTGAAGGGTTCATTTAGCCAAACATTTTTGTATGAAAACAGAATTAAGCCAAACCACACCATTACATACTAAGAATTTTTGAAAACACAGTGGAGCATTCCAAGATGAAATATTAGGTCATTTCAGGGCTTGAAGTGGTGTAAAGTGAGCTAAATTGGTCCTCAGATTTTTTTAAAGAGCTAATATGTGTTCTTGAGTGGGAAAACACAAGAAGGGATATCAGGAATCATAGATCAGTTATCCATCTAATAAGTATTTATTGCATGACTATTATCTGTCTTCTTTCTATCCCTCCCCTTTTCTTTGTCTCTTCTTCTCAGTCTGGTAAGGGGACAATACAATTTGTGGAGTTGAACTAGCAAAGTCAGAGTTAGTATAGGGCAGGAGAAAATGAACTCATCCCGTTCTATTTTGAGGACTTGAATGGGAATAAAACAGGGGTGTGATACAACTTCAGAGTCAATTAGGATAGAGAGATGAAAAGCCAACACAACCTAGGTCTGTGTTGTCCTAAGAAGTCTCTGGGTCCGGGATGACAGCAGAAGTCCAGGGAAAGTTCTGTTAAGGCCTGCATTTCCTCTCCTGATGTCCACAGAAACATCAGGTCAAGGGGACCATAGATAACCTGGATGCCATATGTGTTGGTAGTCATAATAGCATGCAAGTTATCTTAGTTGGATGGGAACTCCTCTGCTTTTTTACAGAACTCAGAAAAGTACTAAGAAGGATAATTATAGCATCTTTATTAATATATTCTGATACTGAACAATTCTCCATATTGCAAATCTCATCCTTTTGGTTGACCTGAATCTCCCATTCTACAATCCCCTCCTATTTTCTGTCCTTGGCTTTATTGACTAAAGATAAGGGAGTCTACCATACACTTCCTCTCCAGTTAAACACTGTACATTCTACATGCATATTTGGAAAAATGCTATGGCTGTGCATTGATAACTAGAGACAGCATGAAGTTCATTGTAAACAATTGTCTCCTGCCAAGTTATATTCTATATGTGCACATTAGGAACATATCCTTAAAATCTTCACTAAGTTCCTCCCCCACATTGAGAAAAGTCATTTGGAATTTGAATTTTCTTTGGGTCAATCTGGGGTCACCTATTAACATAGTAAGCACAAATATATTATTGGTGCCATCACTGAGTCATTGCTGAAGATATGAAACCCCTACAGACCTAGGACCTACCCAGCAGATATCAGTCCCCCACATTATCACATTTCCTTCCCGGACTCATTTGCACTTTATAGCTCTCTTGCTCAAGCATTGCATTGCTAGTCTCTAAGGCTCTAGACATCTGTTTTTTTTTAACACTGATTTCATGTTCTTTTTTATATCCCCCAGCTCTTTCTTGCAAAGATATGGCTTGACACCAGGGAACACAGTCCTTTGGAAATGCTTATTTTTCAATTCTTTCAAAGCTTTGCATAAACCTCTTCAAATCTGTACAAATATCACTGATTTACAGGGATTCACCTGGGACTTGTTGCATAGCCTGCAAACAGCTTCTGCATAGGAAAAGTACATTGTGTTATATGTGTGTCTCTTATAATCCAAGAAGATGAATCAACTTTACATAATATTTAATAAGAAACAGAAATTCATTAGAGAGCTGTTACGTCTAGGCAAGAATGTCTGAGAGATCATTTTGCCTTTTGCCAAATGGAACAGAATGCTTTGTTTTATATTGCTTTGTTTTATATAGTAGCTTCCTTTTGTCAGAGCTTAGCAAGCTGACAAATGTGAGGCAGGGTCAAAAGGCAATAGTAACATATGAAGCGGTGCTCAGTGAGGTAGATGGTGCTTTGGATTGATTGTGTTGATGGGCTCCTGAACCCATGGATAACTGCTGCCATTTTGATAGCAACTGAAAATTTTCTGAAACATTCTTCAGAAATGAAACAATTTCACATTAGCTTTAGAACCCAAAGAAAAGTCTTTTACCTATTTCAACTAGGGCAAAATTAGGGGTTGTTCAAAATCAGTTGACAGCAAAGTTGCCTGTATACTAGAAGACATAAGAATCGAGGCACAAAGGAACCTAAATATATACAATGAGCTATCAGGAAACCTGGGAAGTGAATTCAAGCTTCTTAGCTCCTAAACCATAGATCACTGACAGATGGTGTATTAGAAATACATCTGGGTTCATGTGTGGGTAATGTGACCTTAGATAAACCATTCCTCTGAGCTTCTATTCCATATCAATACAAAATATAATAAAGCTTCTCTTATAGAGTTTTTGTGAAGATCAATAAAGAAATGATATAACATTAGCTGGATGCTCAATAAATAGAAAACATTTCATAAACACATATATTTTTCTACTTATTTTCCTTAATGATTCTCACTTTAAAATAAATACATAAATAAAAAACCCACAAGCATTGGTAATTAGCTTACATGCACTAAAGAGGCTATGGCTATTGAGCAGGGCACTGTAATGAGAACACAAGTTCAAGATATGAGAAAGCAGCCTTCTGGATCTCTCTCTCTCTCTCTCTCTCTCTCTCTTACAATTTTTTCATGTCATAAGTTTCTAATCACTACTCATTGCTTATATTATATTGTAATACTTAATTTTTTCTCCTATCATATATTTCATATATTCCTTTCACATCTTAGCTCTTCTCCAAGTTCTCTTGTCCACTCTCTATAAATATAACAAAAACTGGTATTTATTTAGTTGGTGAAGTCATGATTTGGGGATATATCCTAGAGAAATGTTTCATACAATTTCCTGATATAAAGAATTGTCTTATTAACAATCCATATTCTTGGGCTCCGACCCATATCTAATGAGTCAACCTGAAGTGAAGGGTGGGCGGATGAGGATGCTAGGAATTTATAGTTTTAACAAGTGCTCCAAGTAATCCTTCCTATCTGAATTTGCAAAACACTTCTCCCTGCGGCCAGGTAGCTTCACCTCATTTCCTGGCTTCAGACAGTCGTGATTATAGTAGAGAGTCTGAGAGAGCTGGGTGAGAGAATGCCCTTTCTGAGAAAGTGTGTTCTCTAATGCATATCCTATGGGTCTTGGGTGAGAAGCATCTTCTTATCAAATGGTATGTTGTAGAAGCTTTAGAATTTATACACAACTAGAGGTCCAATGCATGAAATTTGTGCAAGAGTAGGCCTTCCTTCCCCCAGCTTGCTGGCACTGCCTTCCCTCTGGCATCCAGGACTCATGCTTCCCTACAGCTGCAGGCAGGCACCTGGGACCGGGGCTGCCCTCACAGCCCTGGCTTCTTTCAGAAGAAGGTCATCTGGAAGGGTGTCTGGTCTAATTAGCATATTACGCTTTTATTATTATAGAAGACTAGAGGACCAGTGCATGAAATTCGTGTACCAGGGGAAGGTAGGGGTCCCTCAGTCCAGCCTGTCCCCTCTCATAGTCCGGGACCTTTCAGTGGATGTCCTAATGATGGCCCTAGTCTGGGAGGTGCCGTGTGTGTGTGTGTGTGTGTGTGTGTGTGTGTGTGTGTGTGTGTCCCCACTGGGGGCCTGCCCCCAGCCGCATCTGAGGCTCAGAGCAGTCGCCCTGTGTGTGTGTCTGTCTTCTGAGGGCCTGCCCCCAGGCACATGGAGGCTTGGAGCAGGCATTGTGTTGATCTCTGTGTTGATCTCTCAGGCTCCTGGCCTCGCCTGCAGGTTGTTCTCTCCCTTGAGGTGTGGCCAGGGCTGGGTGCTGCCTGCCGGCCACGATTGCCTGCTCCCCAATTTCATTCCAGTGACCTGGAAGCAGGAAAACCCTGCCTGGGTGCTGCCTCACCGCCCTGACGGCCTTTCCTGCTCCCTGATCTCCCCAAGGTGACTGGAAAGCACACAAACCCCATCTGTACACTGCCTCATGGCCAGGCTGGCCTTTCCTGCTCCCCAATGTCGCTCTGGCAACTGGGAAGCAGGCAAACCCCACCTGCTGCTGCCTCACAACCCTCCGGCCTTTCCTTCTCCAGACCTGCTCACGGGTGGCCAGTTGCTGAGGCAATGCCTGCTGGGTTAAGGTGACCAGCCAAAAGTGGGACAATCCCAATTTTTAACAATTTGTCCCGCGTCCCGCGGCGTTTTAAAAAAGTCCCAATTTTTGGAAAGAATGTATGACAAGCTAGGTAACGGCAGGAGAATGGGAGGAGAATATATGGTTTTCGGTGGCCATGTGGCTATTTAGCCAGGATATGAGTTTTATATTATTTTGGTTAATTTTATATTGTTAAATTTTAATAATAACAAATAATTGTTGAGAACTGATTATTGAGAACTGCTTATCAAAGTTCACATTGTTGATCAGTTATTAAAATCCGACCACTATTGTTTGGACTTAATGAACAATGGCATTTTTTGGGATTGGCAATGATGAAAACATTTTGTTACTTTCTCTCAGATGATACACATTGTACTGCATGCTAGTAAGCTAGGTAAACAAGTGATGTCATTACAAATCAGCTATTCAGATAATTTAGGTAACTTATTTATTTATTTCATAAATACATAAATTTTCTTGAATTTGGCAGACAGTACTCGTATTATTTATATTTTATAGTGGCAGCAAAAAGTCTAGTGCTGGCCTTGAAAGTGACACTTACAACTTAAGTTACGGCAAGTTCAGAGGAAAAATAATACAAGTTAGTATTGTTATTATTTAGAAAGAAATATAGGATTAAAATTAAAATAATAACACGCTGTCATTACCAGAACTAATGCTGAGACTGAACGTGTTTTTTTTTATGGTAAATAAAGTGTGGACATCAGAAAAATCACAATTAAGTGTTGAGACTTTGAAAGCCATTTTATGTGTGAAATATAATTTAACAAATTCTTGTGAAAAATTTCATGACCTTTCAAACAACAACAGCAATCTACTAAAAAAATTCACTCAAATGAGAAATATACCAAAGAATAAAATAATACTATACATGTTTTTTTATTTATTATATTTGTAAATTGTACTTATGTTGAAATTTAAAAAAATATATTACAATACTATTTTTGCATTCTATGAAAATTTTTGTTGCTCCATATAGACCAAATTTTTAATCAAGAAGCCCCCACCCCCTTGGTCAGGGTAGGGGAGGACGGGGGAAGGTCAAGGAGGAAAAAAAAAAGAGACATATGTACTACTCTTTGTAATATTTTAAGTAAAAACAAAACAAAACACCCCCCCTCCCCCCAGTCAATGGTTTCCCACTTTACCAATGTTAAAATCTGGTCACCTTATGCTGGGCTCCTGTTGCCAGGGTGATGCCGCCAGCGCACCACTATAGGCGCCGCCATCTTTGTCTCAGAGTGATGGTTAATTTGCATATTACTCTTTTATTAGATAGAATAATATTCAAATAATTTTATTTTTACATTTGATGTATATGTAATTATTATTATTATTAAAGCAAACAAGCTTAAATGATAAAAATCAACCAAGTACTTTTCTAAAATTCTAATAAGTACCTGTTTTGTTTGTTTTTTTTTTGCTGAGATTGTTCAACTTAAGATAGTTTACATCATTCTTTCTAATTGCTGGATTTCATCTCTTCTATGGGAAAAAGCTAGTGAAAATATGGTGGGTATAAGTAAAATTTATAGCTTCAATATTGTATAGTTTTATACCTAAAAATCTATCATGATGATGATGACGGTGATTTGCAGCCTGTTCTACCCACACTCAATCCGTATGATATAATGTCTTGTTAGGGGTATATTCAAAGATCTTTTGCAAAGCTGTCCATCATATTTTTTTCAGTCACATAAATATCCTAAGCATTTTGTAAAGTTATACTTCTTGCTTCACATCAGAGCCAAACATTATAACTCTCAGCTTTAAGGAAAAAAATTAACTACTCTTTAAATAGGTCAAATGGATTTTGAGAAAGATCCTGCCTCATGTGAAACACGCTTTCACACTAAGTAAGTTTACCTCAATGGTTCTCGAAAGCCCATGAGGAATACCAAACCTCAAAACAAAGTTCATCACCCAGCTGCCTTTGATGATGGATAATGAAAAGGGATTTCAAAGGCCATTGTCAGTAAATTGGTAAGGGTCAGCGCAGAGCAGCAGCCACATATGAAAGCAAGCCAGATTCTTTAGCCAACACAAGCTGTGCTGACTTAATCTTGTTCTGCTAGAAGAATGGGGACAATAGAAAAAGTCAGGGCCGGCCACACACACCTGGAATGCTGTGTGTGCAACTCAGGGAGAGTCTCCACATGTGTCTCAAAAGAGTGAGCTTTAAATTTGAACATTTCTAGAAATCAACTTAATGCCATTTACTCTAGTGGGATGGCAGTCAGCCATACTGGAGAATATTAAACAGTCCTATCCAGTCTCAACAGAGGCTTATTGTCTCAGTATAAAAACATTTGTTTAAATATTAAACAGTGAAATCTCGCCTGGTCATTAAAACCCATAAAGAAAGAACAGGACGGAAATTGGTTAATAATCTTAGATATTGGCCAACTGAGTGGCTGGAATGCCATTTGTCTTGGTGGCATGTCACCCCCCCTACCCCGCTACAGAGGAAGCCCTGTGTATCAGAGTCCTAGCTTTGTTGTCACACAATGTTTACAGCAGGCGCATGGTACGTGCTTGTCTTCTCATAGAACGTGCAGATACTGAGTTTTCTTAAAGGCTGTTTTGAATAAGGTGCAAGTCTGGATTCTTAGTTTCTATATACAACACAGAACATTTTGATCTAGGAAAGATATACTGAATAAAAATACTTCTTAAATCAAATGTTAAGTCAGTTAAAATTTACCAGAATACTTTCCCCCTCCCCCCTCTCAATTTCATTCCATACCTAAGTAAGACTGAACACCCATAACAAGCATATCTGCTGTCACTTTAGGGAGTGGGAAGGTGGGGAAGAAGGTTTCCCTAACACACATGACACATTACCTGACCAGAACAGACAACACCCTAGCTAATGTGTCACCTAATGCTGATGACTTTCTTCTGATAGTGCTTTACTATTATAGTTACTCATCACTAATATAATCCCAAGGGTCTTACAATTTATTGTAAAATGCAGTGTTAAGCAAAGAGGGATGTCATGCTATGCTTTTCAGTCAGTGATCTACTTTACCCAGATTTGTAACTTTTTCTTTAAAATGGGTGATATTCTCAGTACAATGAATAGTGTCATTGCTTTATCAGTAAAAATTTTGACTTCTTTTTTTTGTTTAATCCCTTCATCTAAAACCTATATAATTTTATTAGCCAATGTAACCCCAATAAGTTTAATTAAAAATAAATAAGTAAATAAATAAAGATAAGAGGTAAGAAAAAGCCCAACAAAAACAAAATTTTATAATTTCTATAAACACTTTACAGGAAGTCAGTAAGTAGTATATTGAAGAGGAATGGGTGTTTTGTTAAAAGTACTTAATTTTACTACATTGAAATGTAATCACTTGGTTTTAATATAAACATATTTTCCTACCAAACCTTCAAATAACATTAATAGTGCCCTGTTAGCAGTGGTGTGGATTTATTTTGTAGTGCAGACAAGGTTAGATATCCGTTTCCTTTATTTGAACAGTTATTTACTGAGCACCTATCACTTGCCAGGCACAGTTCTAGGCATGAACTATAACAAAACCAAAGATCCCAAGAAAGTGTAGCATCCTGTCAAGGTAAGAAGGTATGTCAGGAAGAATAAAGAAAGCAAGGTGCTCTGGCAGTAGCTCATGTGGCATGAGGTTAAGTAACAAGCTCATTGCTGACCCAGTTGAGAAGAATCTCAGTAGAGTCCTTGGAGTGGGAGTAGGAGTGGGAGGCCTGACTGGAAAAACAAAAAATTAAAAGGGAAGAGAGAAGGGGACCTGAAGCAAATTCTGAAAGCGTTTTACGTTAAGGAGATGTTAAGAAACAGGGCCATAGAGAGAAAATTTGACCCAGAGAAAGCTTCTTTTTTTCTTTCTTTTTCTTTTCTGCTCTTTTCTTTTTTGTTTGTTTTTGTTTTGTCTTTTTTTTTTTTTTTTGAGAGAGAGAGAATGAAAGCATATTTATAAGCTAATGGAAACACATCAGTAGAGGAGAAAAAAAGAGATGGTATAGAAAAAAAGAGGAGCCATTGCCTTTTACATATATAGTTATATAAAGATTCAAATGTAGAAGAACACAAGAGGTAGCTCACAAGCCAAGGAGGAGAGATTTGTAGCTTATCATAAAGCCACTGAAAGCAGCAGAAATAAAAGTGTACAAGTGGAGGACTGTAAGAGCAAGTTAGAACCTAAACCACGAATAAATATGAATACAAATAAATTGTTGAATCTGCAATCAGAATGTAACTTCCAACGGTAGCAATTTGAGCTTTACACTAGAGATAGCAGAGTATTTTCACATTCAGGTTGTATTGCTCCAGGATGCTTGGGGAACAGGATGTTTTGGCTAAAAGAATTATAATTTTTACCTAAGGTGGATTTTTTTTAATCCTCACCCAAGGATATGTTTTACTGATTTTAGGGAAAGAGGAGGGAAGGAGAAAGAGATAGAAACATTGATGTATGAAAGAAACATTGATACCTTGTACACACTCCAACTATGGATTGAACCTGCAATCTAGGCAAGGTGCCCTAAATGGGAATTGAACCAGTAACCTTCCGGTGCATGGGACTATGTTCCAACCAACTGAGCTACACCAGCTAGGGCCCTAAAGTGGA
>PVJC01016676.1:0-33422 GCA_004026665.1 Murina feae | reverse complement strand
TTTCCCATCACGGGTCCTGGGTCCTGCGCTGTCCCGCCCTGCAGCCGCTCTGTGCACTCGGGAGGTCCCTCAGCCTGGCCTGTGCCCTCTCGCAGTCTGGGACCCCTCGGGGGATGCCCACCTGCTGGCGTGCCTGACCAGCCTGGGTGAGGGGCTTTCAGGCTGCCCACAGCTCCCATTGACCAACGTCCCAGCAAGGCCGGCTGGACACAGGTTCTGGAGTTTTTTCTCCTGTAATTGATACTGTTCCTTGAAGGCCTGGGCTAATTGATACACTGTTCCTTTAAGTCGGCCTTCTAACTACTAACGAAGCCTCCTCTGCTTCACCTCGCAGCGTCTATAATGAAACAATTGTTACTTTTACTGGTTAGGCCGGAGCTGCTCTTTCCTTCAGCTCCGGAGGATTCTATGATTGTTACAATGTTTCAAAAAGCTGTGTTTCCCTAGAGGCAGTTTAATCGGAGCAGAGCTGAGGGGCGCAGCTTCACTTTCCCTCCTGCCGCAATGGAAAGGGCTGTTTACTCAGGTCCGTGAGTGGCGGCCGCCATGTTGGCTGGGCTAATTTGCATACAGCCGCTCTGATTGGCTGGTGGGCGTGGCTTACCCTGTCTCGGAGAAACGGTTAATTTTAATATTTCGCTTTTATTAGTTTAGATGATAGAAATATCATCAGACACCTCTTAACTCTTGGAGACATCACAGCAGATCCCTTTGCTAAGGCATTAGCTGCCCAGGAGGGATCCTCAGATGCTCACTGAACAAGGAAGTACCTGTGCTATGGCTAACACACCTGCTTGACCTGGATCAGCACTCCTGGGGAAGCTGGGACACAGTTACATAGCATCATTGGGAAAGCCAGCTGGCTTACAAGGATGACTCCTACAAAGGGGGCTTTCCTGGAGGTGTCTGGTCTTGGGGGTTACGGTTCTGAAGTGCACTCCTACCATTGGGAATTACTCTTCGTCTGGTTATCATAAAGTTCTCTCTGTAATCTCTCAAAAGCTCTGAATGTGTGTTCGCAGCAGCTAACTGCCAAGCCAATGACCTCCCTAAGACTGAATGTCAAAGAAAGACCGATGTATGGATTATGAACCTGGAACCATGACTTGCAAAGGTGACACAAAAAGGTCACATCACACCAAGGAACAGCAGGGCTGCAGAGCAGCAGCTGAGGGTGACACCAATGCCTCAATTTTTTATTACATCTCTCAGTTAAACTGAGAAGTGTGATCAAAGGGGGGTGGGGGTCGGGGTGTGTGTGGAGAGGTTACTAAACAGAAAACAGGACCAAAATGGTGTCACTCGTGCTGAAAGCCCACGATACCAATCCTAGACGGAATTCCTGAACTAACTGCGGTTCCGCCTCTCCCCGAAACTGTCTTAGCGTGCCTGGACTTTTCTGATCAATGCTAGTGAGGTACTCTGCCGGGTAAGACCCACAGCGCCGCACTTGCCTGAAATAACCTGCACCTGTAACTTCTTAGTCCTACCCTAAGCCACTTTTCAAAGTTCTTAGTCCCACCCTCTTCCTTCCATTTCGTACAACTCATCAGAGAGCACCTCTGGTTGCTAGGTGGGACGCTGCTCATTCATGGATGGCTAGTGACAGTCAATTAGATTTTCAGAGTCAGATGGTTGCATTTTGTTTTTTAACATTTCCTTACATGTTTATCTTATATGCTTATTTGTCTTCTTGCAGGAAGGACAAAATCCCTCTTAAATACACCGTTTTCATTAAATCATGAAAGATGTTTCATGTCATAGTTCCACATAAAAGCTTCAGTTCTTATACTGTTAAACACAGTATTATGTCTTAAATCCTAAACATTCTTGCTTGTGAGCTGAAAATTAAGAATCAGGATCCAGTCAAGCCCTTCCAATTGCTTTTGGAACAGGTGTGGGGGCAAAGCTGTGAAAACAGAAAGCTGAGCACCAAGAATTCCCATGGCCTTGGAGAACGGGGCAGACAAAACCAAGGGTGGCCCAGCAGCCGCTGCCAAACGGCATAGCTTGCTGTGATCACTGTATATTTTGAGAGCAAATGCCCTGGAATAACAAAACATTTTTTACTTTGTTTTTACATTTTGAAAAATAGGGACTATGACAGTTGTGAGAATTTTCTGTGTTGGAAAGAGATTATTCATTAGAGAAGCGGAAGAAAGATACAGGTCCCTGTTCCTGTGGTACAGAGACTCCTAGGACTCAGTGACTCGAGGGTCCTCACAGCCAGGTGCGCCATGGGAGAAGGCAGTGTGTCACCGTGTCCCGCACAGCACTCCCCAGGCCTGCCACCACACTGCGACTCTGGCCCCTTCTGGTGCTACAACCCCTCTGGGCCCTGCCCCCAGAGCTGTCGGAGCCCACTGGGTCGGGGAGCTGTAGGGACTCAGTGCTCAGGAACCCAAATCTTGTTTTGCTCCATGGACGGGTCAGTAAACATCTGTGGGACTCCATTTCTTCATTCAAACAGGATAAATAACACAGGCCCCTCGAGGGGTCAAATGAAAGGATGTATACAGATGTACTTTTCAAAGTCTAAGGCGTGAAGGTGGGTATTTTGATTTTCACAATGAACTGCCAGTCGCTCTATGTGCTTAGAAGTTATAAGGAGGGAGATCATGAAAACAAGAAAGGTGTTCGTTGAGAAAAAAGAATGAGAAGAGATGTAAGACCAAAATAAAATAAAAGTAAGAGGAAAGTAAGGGGGAAATGGACAAGAAGTCAGAAGTGGGAAGTGAGCTCCAACACTGAGTGTCCGCTGCTGCTGGTTACAAACAGTGAAAACACACTGCAGGTTGTGCTGGGATGCGGGGCTGGGAGTGTGAGGACAGGAGTGTGAGGAGGGAATTTATAAGTGATGTGGGGGCAATAAGCACACTGTAACCCCTATAACAGGAGCCATTTTTACCTATTTACTTCACCTTGTCCCGAGCAATAATAATTTTTAAATATTTAAATAAAGTCCTAAATCTTGCAAAGAAAAAAAGAGAGACACCTCTGACAATCTTAAATAATAATAATAATAATAATAATAATAATCAAGTCATTTATTGGAAAGATACTGAACAACTCACAGATTCTAGGAAAAACCAAAGGATCAGACCTGCTCTCAGGGATGATGGGGAGTCTTTCCAGGGCACCAACAGTGGCCACCCCAAGTTTTTACTTTGTCCTGCTTACAGTACACAGCGTAGAGATCTTATGTTGAAATTTCATGATTTCTTTTAACTTTTTATTGTGAAGTAATTTAGACTTACAGAAAACTTGTGCAAAGAGCACAGTTCCCATACACCCTTTCTCCAGCCTCCCCCAGGATTAACATCTTGTATAGCCATAGTGCAAAGATCAAGGGCAAGAAATGGACTTTGGTGCAGCACTGCGAAATAAACTGCAGGCCTTATTTGGGTTTCACCAGTTTCTCACCAAGGAGTGTTAGTTATATGGAGTCCGATCCAGGGTTCTACTCTTCATCTTCTTAGCCTCGTCCAGCCTGTGAGGTTCCTCGCTTCTTCCTTGTCTTTCTTGACCTTGACATGCTTGAAGGGTACTGGTCGATTATTTTGTAGGATGTCTCCAAATTTGGGTTTGTCCAGTTTTCTTTTTGAAAAATATTTTTATTGATTTCAGAGAGGAAGGAGAGGGAGAGATAGAAACATCAATGATGAGAGTGAATCATTGATGGGCTGCCTCCTGCATGCCCCCAGCTAGGCCTGTCCAGTATTGTGTGTCCTTGACCGGAATCTAACCCAGGGCCCTTCTGTCCACAGGCCAACGCTCTATTCCTTGAGCCAAACCAGCTAGGCCTGTCCAGTATTCAAGGATTAGCTTTAGGTTATCTGTTTTGGGCAATAATGCCACAAAGCAACGTTCCCTTCTGAGTTCATCACATCAGAGTTTACGGAATGTCAATGTGTCTTCTTACTGGTGATTTCATTTGGTTCCTGTGGTGTCTGCCAGCTTTCTCTACTATAAAGTTACTACTTTTGCCTTTGTTATTAGAAAACATCTTGTGAGGAGATACTTTCAGAGGACCCACTATACTCCTTCTCATTGCAATTTTCTTCACTAAATTTGTTAGCCATGAATAGTTCTTGCCTTAACACAATGTTTGTCTAATGTTGATTTTTCTCACCCCTTTCCTCTTTTTATTAAAAACTAGAGGCCCGGTGCACGACAATAGTGCAGGCAGTGTGTGTGTGTGTGTGTGTGTGTGTGTTGGTGGTGGGGGGGGAGGGGGTTCCTCAGCCTGACCTGTGCCCTCCCGCAGTCCCTGACCCCTCAGCTTAGGCCAACTCCCACCACCTACTGTGCTCACCAGTTGTGAGCCTGGCTTCTGGCTGCGTGGCCTCCCCCTGTGGGAGTCCACTGACCGCCAGGAAGTAGCTCCTGCGTTCTTGAGTGTCTGCCTGGTGGTCAGAGCACATCATAGGACTGGTTGTTCTGCCATTCAGTCAATTATCATATTAGCCTTTATTATGTAGGATTCCACATTTTCTTAATATTTGATTGAGGTATAATAATGATATCTATATTCAGGCAAACAATATTTTTACCAAAAATAACAAAATTTGGATATCAAAATCCAGGTTGATTTACTGAGACTTTTTATAGTTAATAGCTCCCAATTAGTGCCTAATCTATTAATTTATTGAATGTCTCCAACTATTGTAGCCTAAAGGCATTTTTTAAAAAACCATAGAGAATCTGGAAAAATTAGAAGAGTACTTTGCAGCAGTTAAAAGCTATACACTAGGATTATGTAATGTAATGAGATAAAAAAAAACACCACAGAATTAGAAAATGGTCATGACTAAAGGAATCCTAATTGAATCAGATGATATTTGTTTAAATCAGTTAAATGTTCAGGCCTGGCCAGATCATTCAGTTGGTTAGAGTATGGTCCCATCAGGGCACATACAAGAAGCATCAATGAATGCATAAATAAGTGGGAAAACAAATTGCTTTTCTCTCTCTCACTCTTTCTCTCACTTTCTTTCCCTTGTTCTCTCCTTCCTCTCTCTAAAATCAATCAATCAATCAATCAATCAATAAAAAATAAACCAGTTAAATGTTCAGACTTATATGACATGGTGTGGGAGGAAATATATTTAATATACACGTAAAATCGTTGTAAAGAGGATATGTAGTCCCATTAGAAAACCAGAGTGCCAATGGTAGGAATTGTTCCAAAAAGAAGAGCTTTCAGTAAGTGTGGGGAGAGTTTTGTGAAATAATGTGCCACCATTTTGATAAAAGCAGAAAGTACACAGGGGCTCCACACTCTAGCCTCTAAGTCAGGAACAGCCCTGGGGGAGAAAAATTAAGAGCCTAGAGTAACTAGAAGGTGTTAAGGAGGCAATAAAACCTTTTCCTCTACATGGCAGCCAGGAACTGGCTGAAGGAGAAGGTGCCAGGGGCCATGAAAAGGTCCAATAACTTGAACCTGCGGCATTATTTCAGATCACAAAGTTTAGTTGGAATAACTGATAAACACTTAGCATAAAACGAAGTAAAAGTTCCTTATTTATAGGGTCAAGGGGAAAATGAAAGAAAATAAAACATACCTAACGCTGGCTGGTATTCAGTAAACAGTGAATAAATAGGATTCATTTTCCCAACAAACACCCAATTGAGTGTTCATGCAGTTTTACACTAACCGTTTGGGCCTTGGGCCTTTGTACTCACAGTAATGACTCCTGAAGTGCCATTTAACTCTGAAATGCTATGACTACACGGCCCTAAGTGGGGAATTTGAAACAAAAAAATCCCTGCACGTTGGACTTGTAGAAAGGCCGGCCCAACTGCCTTCATTTATTTATTTATTAAACACTGGCTATGTGGCAGGCATTATGCTAAAGGCCAGAAATTTCTAAACCAAATAAATGGCACTCGTTCCCTGACTTATTTCAGCCTCACACTCTATTTTGACAGATGACCATGCAAACAAAGTACTGCTATGTAGCATGGCAGAGCAGTGGGCGAAAGGGGTGGTCTTCCTGTGTGCGTGGGGTCCGTGAAGAATTAGAAAAAATGTATTTAGCCCTAGTTTATTGGCTCAGTGGATACAGCACCAGCTTGTGGACTCAGGGGTCCCAAGTCCCAATTCCGGTCAAGGGCACATGCCCAGGTTGCGGGCTCCATCCCCAGTAGGGAGTGCGCTGGAGGCAGCCGATCAATGACTCTCTCTTCATTGATGTTTCTATCTCTCTCTCCCTCTCTCTCTCCCTTCCTTTCTGAAATAAATAAATAAAATATATATTTTTTAAAGTGCTTATTTAAAAAAAAAGAAATATATCCAGGCGAGGACAGTGCACATTAGGTAGAAGAATTTGTTTGAACAGAGGCATGGGGGTGTGGAAGTACAGGGTGGTTTAGTGGTGAGTATCATTCTTGAGTGTGTAGACAAGAAAGTGGTTGAACATGAGTCATTCATTTGGCAAGTCTAGAGTTTGACTCCTATAGGCAATAGGAAAAGAGTCACATAATAGGTATATTTTATGAAGTATTTTTCAGCAGGGTAGAAAATAAAATTAATGGGGAATGACTTGAGGCTGAGAAAACAGTTTGAAAGACTGTTTCAACAGTTCAGGTAAGAAGCAATGACTTCAACTATGGCAGGACTCCTGGAACTAGAGAGGAGGGGAGGAATTTCATATGGATTTGGAACTATGGTAGCCTCTATGAGCTCTGCATCTGTAATACGGCTATCAGAGTATTTATACTAACCTTCTCACTGAAAAGAACTACAAGTTATGTGCATGTGTGTATGTCTTTTTATCATCAAAATGCAAAAAAAAAAGAGAGAGAGAGAGATGAAATATTAGGCCAACACCCATGTAAAAGGCAGTAATCAGAAAGGCAAGCAGAGCTGTTATACTGAACTTGGCTTAATATATCAAGGCCTTGGGGAGTGTAAAGGGCAGAAGACAGAGCCCTTCTAATATAAAGCTGGGAAGTCTCACAGGCAAATTCCTAATATAACTGGGACCTCAAAGGGTTATGTCACATGTGTAAGGATGTCAGAGTGAACTAATAATAAACTCTCTCTGCTTCTTTCTCTCCCCCAACCTCAGGGGATTGTTATAATTGCAAGAAAAGTTATTGGGCAAAGCAGGGTATGGGGGAAAATGAATAAAGCAATCTCTGAGAAGTTTCAACCACAAGCCTTTGCTAAAAAATTTTATAGGCAAAATTTACATCTTTTGAGAGTCCTTCCCCCCCCAAAAAATAGTTCAAGCCTTGAATTTAACTTAAAGTGTTCCAGGACTGCTAGTACCCCTGGGTACCTGACAGAAGCAATACAAATCCCTATGGAGAGACCCATCTACATTTAGGACTCAAAAAATTAAACTAGAATTTTTCAAGGGAAAATAGTAGTTGACAGTAAAAGATAATGAAGCACACAAAAAGATAAAGAACCAGCAGGAAGCAAAACAAGATCGGTATAAATTTCAAATATTGATATGAGACACATTTTAGTGTAAACATAAGTATAAATTTATATGTTTAAGACAAATCATCTTTAGGAAAGAAAAGACAAACTTAAAGATACTTACAGGGAAGAGGAAAACATTTTTCAAAAGTTAAGCAGATTTTACAATGAACAAAACAGAGCTAGACGAATGATAATTGAAATTAAAAACTCAACAGGCAGCTTTAACTGCAACCACAGCTGAAGACAGTCAAGTTAGGAGCCAGGAAAGGCCTTATTAAGAACCAGAATTTGCAAAAATCTAGGGACAGAGCATGTCAGGTAGAGGGAATAGAAGAGCAAAGAACTAGAGAAAGGAATATGCTTAATATTAGAAGACAGAAAGAAGGCTAGGGATCCGGAGCATAGCAAGTGAGACAGAAAGTGTAGAAGTTGAGGTCGAAGAAGGAGGTGAAGGCTAAAGCACATAAACCTTCCTATTCATGGGACTTCTTGCCTATGGAATTGGATATAAGTGTGATGGGAGCCACTGGAGAAGAGATTTTAAGACAGTCTAAATTATATTGTAGGAGTCACATTCTGACTATATTTTATACAGAGTGGATTGTAAGGGGATGATAGTGACAACAGGGAGAACATTTAGAATCCCACTGAAGTAGTGTCAGTGAGATGTGATGGCAGTGCTGATTAAGGTAGAAGGAATTATAAATACTTGGATATCTGATTTATGGTGGGGGGTACTGGGACACGATTCTCTGTGGGTCTCTCATATTTTTGCATGTCTTATAGAAGAAGCACTGGTGGGTTTTGTTCTGGACTACATTTTCTGGACTATATCCCTCTTTATAGGGAACAAACTTTGAGAACAGAAATAGTGTCTTTCTATGGAGCAAAGAACAGGCATACCTGTTCAGTGTATGTTCATTAGAAAAGATTTGGCTTCTTCATGTTCAGTGTTCTTCTCCTAGAAAGCAACCCACTGTGTATGCAAGTGTCAGCCCCTGGCCCTGTGAGAATTGGGTCTTGAAGAACTTGTGTAAGAAAATGCTAGTACTCCAGTTCTAACTGTTGAGTAATAAACTTCTTTGTCTCTAACTGGATATCCTCCTGTCTTTGCCAGCATTCATAAAACTGAGGCATCATAACCTGGTAGGTTGCAAGTTGGGGAAAGTATCAAACCTTTCAGAGTTCTTGACGAGAGGTTGAGACTGACTAATGAACTTCACAGTGAATAGCACAGTCCAATAAGAATGAGACGTTGTATGAGAAGAGGTCCTGGTAATAGGAAACCCAAGGGAGGGGGGTCCTTGCAAGTCCAGGCAATTTATATAAGGGAGAGTCAACCATAAGAAGGAGAAAGTAGACCCTGACCAGGAGAATAAGGACAGAATTGTATCCTAGGGATGGTGATTGATAAGAGCAGGAGAGGACTCCAGTTCTAGAAGTGTGCCAGAACACTACATTAGGGTGTGAGAACTTACTTAAGCAGAGGGATCACAGTTATTCGGATGAGGGCATGTGGAAGAAGGAAGGCTCCAACAAGAAAACCCAGACACAAAATACGTGCGAGAGGTTGAACAGTGTGGTGAAGTAACAGACAAGGAGGCTAACATTTGGCAAACAGTGATGACAGTGGCAAATCAAAGGAACACAGTTGGCACACTGTGGGAAGAATGTGCGCACAGAGCTCTGACCCGGAAGCCCTGGCCCTGGCTCACGTCAGAGAGGAAAGTACTCAACAAAGCTTCACCAGAAGGAAGGCTGGTTAGGGCTCAGGCCGTTTTAGTTACCGTCTGCTGCAAATCTGGATGGATTTAGGACTAAGGGTGTGAAATGGGCAGATCACTTGCTGGGGCTGAGAAAGTCAGAGGTATTGCAAGTGAGTCAGGCGTTGACATGTGTATTCATGCTACAAGCAAGTGCCGTCTAAATAGGTTCTCTCTTTGCTCCTTGTCAAACATGCCCTCATCAACTGAAGCCTTGGCAACGAATGTCAAAAGACAGAAATTTGTAAATCTATGAACTATGGGTTAAGGTTATTAGTTAATCGTTATTAATTAAGGTTATTAATTAAAGCCCCTTTACTGTGGTAATTATAAACTCCATTTACCCAGAGCATTCAAGTGCCCGTGCCTGGAGGACACGGCAGAGCAGAGGCCAGCATCCTCACCAGTGAACACGATGTTTCCCTCTCATCATGGACCTTTACCACAGACTTGGAACGTGTGGTGGTGCTGGCAAGGTGTGGGAGCCCAGAACCCCCAGGGGAGTGAAGCTACTAAGTGTGTTGAACAATTAAGATTGTGTCAAGTGGGGTAGGTCTGGCCCTGCTGTGCGTGTTGTGGGGACTCTACTGGAGAAGACAAGGGTGATAGTGGCCCCACAGCACGTGGGTGCTGTGAAGGAATTCAGTGATATGCTTGTCCCTGGTCCCGGACACAGACTCTGCACCTTGGGAGGAAATGACTTTTGACATAAGGCGAGTTTATGATGTTTAAAATGCCTGGAGTGTTAAAGGAAAAAAAAATTTTTTTAAAAAGAGTCAGGAAAGTCCTGCTTCGATGACTCCATTCTCTTGCATTAATGACTTCCTGTTTCTTAGCATCGCATGCCACAAATCTTTCAAATCTGCTTCTCGTTTCTACCTTTTACATGTTGTAAACGCTTGATATGTACAGTAACTGTGTCCTCAGCCCTTTTTGACTGTTTCCAAGGCATATTTCCCTTAGAAACTGATTTCTTCAATAAATTATCAGTTACTTTTGTTAGGAATACTTTCTTTTTTCCCCTTAATCTTTATTATTAAAAGTATTACATATGTCCCCCCCTTTCCCTATTGACCCCTTCTAGTCTGCACCCCTGAGGAATACTTTCAATAAGAAGTAACAGAGTGTACCCAAGTAGCTGTGGGTTAAGCAATAAGGACTTCTGATTATTTTACACAACAGGAAAAGGGAAGGTAGGCATTTGCAGGTTTCATGAAGACACAGCAACGCCACCAAGTCCTCTCGTCCTTTCTACTTTTCTATTCTACCATCTTTCATCATGGTAATAACAATTTCGCTGTAACTTCCTCACTCAGGATGCAAAGCAGAAAGACAGGGGGGCAGTAGAAGGCCTTTGCCCAAGTGGTTGTCTTTTCACTTGGGGAGATGCAATGTGCTATCTCTGGCAACCCTTCGGTAGAACTGGATCTTACACATTAGCCCAAACTGGGCCACATGCCTGGCCCAGATCAATCACTAGCAAAAGAAAGGGATCATCGCCCTAGCTGATTTGGTTCAGTGGATAGACTATTGGACTACGGACTGGAAGGTCCCTGGTTCGATTCCAGTCAAGGGCACATACTCAGGTTGCAGGCTCAATCCCCAGTAGAGGGCGTGCAGGAGGCAGCCGATCAATGACACTCTCTTATTGATGTTTCTATCTCTCGCTCTTCCTTCCTCTCTGAAATCCATAAAAATACTTTTAAAAAAGAAAGGGATTATCATGATGACACAGGACAACATGAGATGTCAATCAAGTAGTGTCGACCTGGGTCCAAGTTTGCTGCATCTTGTAATTACCATTGGAGCTTTAAAATAGTATGGACACCATAGACTCGCCTCCAGAGATTCTGATGAAATTGTTCTGGGGTGTGGTCCAGGCTGCAGATTGGTTTGTTTCCCAGGTGATTCTAAAATGCAGCTGAGGTTGACAACTGCTACCGACAACACCAGCCATGATCTCTGAGGGCTGGACGAAGGGCCTTACTTTTTCAAGGGCTCTTAGCTCCCAACTGAATGAAATTGAGGTAGGAAAATGACTGCTGCTATGCTTAGATTCACATTTTGTTCAACCTAGCCAATCCAGTGGGAAGGTTCTCTTTGCCAATATTTCCAGTAGAAATGCAGAACTGAGTCCCTGTCTTTGGGTCTGTGCCATCCTTGAATCAATCATTATGGCCAAAGGGATAGAAAATACTAATAAACCAATCCTGGCTCAGTGCCAGGAGAGGAAATTACATCAATGGAGCCAAGTAGACTGCGAGTGGGAAAAGGGAAGCGTTCTCCCCTGAAGGAACATGTGGGTGCTGTTATTAGAGAAAAGGGGAAAGGAAACCCAGGAGGCTCACTGGTGCTCAGTTTATATTTATTAAATGAGTGGGTTGTAGAGTCATACGTATTCCTCATCCTTTCCACGCTTAAATGAGCACAGGGGATAGTTAGCACACCTCAGACTTATTTAATCTGAGTTCCATTCTTCACAGGGACTCTACTGATTCACAGGATGTGGATCTTGTTGGAATACCATTTCGTTATTCTTCATGCATTTAGGAGGATTATTTCTATTCTCAGGCAGTGGAGTAACTTCCATAAATAATGAGGACAGTGGTGTGAAGAAAGACATACATTTAAGGAAGCAAAATTGAGTGTTTTTGTTCAAGTTCAACCCTCTGCTTATGACAGTACCAATTGTGCATCTATAATTGTTAAATGTGTAGTATCATAGAATATCATACCACCTGATTATCCATCTTCAGTAAGCAAAAGCATTTTCACCTGAAAATAGTTGTTTCCTTCACAACCAAATCAGAGTATGTCTTTATTGCTCACACTTTAAAAAACACAAAACAAAAACAACTAAGTCCTATTGTGGCTTATTATCCTGCCTTTGTTGTCCGTTTGAGTATTAGCATAGTTACAAACTCTGCAGGTCCTGCAGGAATACCGGGGGACACATAAAGCATAGTCACGAAGGAGGGAAAGTTAGGAAGCCAGAAGCATTTCCCAGTTTGTATCCTGACTCTGTGACTCTCTACTGTGGATTAATCATTAGCTTTGGGGTAATTGCTCTGCCTGCTGAGTTTTTCAAGCATTTTCCAAAAGACATAAAAACAATATTTTCATAACAGCTTACATGAGGGAGCAGTGAGGTGCCTCTTACAACCTCCAGGTAGGTTGAGTGGAGGGGAAAATGTGGTTTTCTCAACATCACTTGTGACACTTAACCCAATTCAAGCTGAGAAAGGAGAAAAGCTGATGAGTCTTCTAGGGTTTTTGTTGGTGGTGGTTGGTTTACTTATGTGCTTGATTTTAATATCCTGTATAATAAAAGCCTAATATGCAAATTGACTGACAGAGAATGACTGGTGGAATGACTGGTGGAATGACTGGTGGAATGACCGGTTGCTAAGATGCACACTGACCACCAGGGGGTAGATGCTCAATGCAGGAGCTTCCCACAGTCTACAGACCCCAGGCTAACCAAGGTGGGTGCCAGTGGCGGCAGTGGTGGCAGGGGGTGGGGCTGGCAAGCGGGTGACTCTAGGCCGGCCATGGTGGATGCCAGTGGAGGCCCCAATCACCCAGATGGTCACCCCACAGATCAGCCTGGATCACTGACCAGGCCTTTAGACTCCACCCATGCATGAATTTCATGCAAGTGGCCTCTAGTAATATATAAAACATGTTTTTGCTAGCTCGTATAGGTCTATTGAGAAATGAGGGTTTCATTGTCTTGTTTCATTCTGAGTACCTTGAAAGGGAAGTATTCTGCAGAGTCAAGGTTTCAGTACTTTCTAGGGGTGTAGGCACCATGGTGGTAGAAGAAGCAGGCACTTGTGTGTGTGTGTGTGTGTGTGTGTGTGTGTGTGTGTGTGTGTGTGTGTGAGAAGGGTTGCTAACAATGCACAGGGCATAGAACATAGGGATTGAATTATATCTTTAATCCCTAACACTCTAAAAATCATCAATTCATCCCAACCAAGGAAATTTTACACACAATCCTTTGATTTTGCATCCATGTGAGAGACCTCAGTCTCACCTACAGTTATATTTCCTTTTCTTCTTCTTTTTTTTTTTTGGTACTTTTCATCGGAAATTTTAAAAAGATAAATGCATACAAAGAAGAATACATTTCTACCACTCAAGATGAACCAATCTAAACATCCTTCTTTCCTTCATTCCTATGTTTCTTCTTTCAACTTAATCATGCTTTTATTTTTTAAAAAGGATACATGTTGACTTTAAACAATCCAAACAATGAACATAAATACAAAAATGAAAGAAAAAGAGCCAAATTGCTCACTCAGAAGTTATCATCAACATTAGGTGAGCATCAATTGCAATATTTTCCTTTCCATGTAGAAAAACAAAAATCTACTCTAATAAAAATGTAATATTGAAATTGACCATTTCTTCAGGATGCCTAAGCCATGCCTACCAGCCAATCAGAGCGAATGCAAATTAGCCCAGCCAAGATGGCAGAGGCTGCAGCCGCGGTCCAGCAGGGCAGACGGAAGACCTCTGCCCCAGGATGCAGGCCGCAGCTGTGGGCGGGAGAAGTGAGCCACCCGCGGCTGTGGCCTGGATCTTGGGGCAGACGGCTAAGCTTCATGGGCAGTGGCGGCGGTGGGTCCGAGGTGCACGGGGCAGCTCCAGGTAGGAGAGCAGTGTGGCCGGGGTGGAGAACAGGCTTGGTTGGGTTGGGCGGTGTGCTTAATCCCTGAGGACTGCCTCTGCTGTCCCCGCAGAGTAGGGGCCACATGCAGGGAGAGGTGGGCCGGGTGAGCAGCACAGAAGGCGGGGAGATTTGCAAACTGTTGCTGCAACATGGTTGCTCCATTCAATCCATTGACATTGAAATGAGGCCGGCACTTGTCTAATCTGCTGCAGGGTGCTGCCATGCGTCAGCCTGGCTGCCATGTGCCAACTTGGCCAGTGAGGCTGCCGCATGCTTGAGGGTGCAGCCTGGGCCTCGGGGCCAGGAGGAGGTGCCCCAGACACTCAGGCACTGAGGTTTCACAGACCTTGGCCCCGCACCCCAGCGGCTGTGAGCCCTGCGATGGCTGGTGCTCCTGCCGCTGGGGAAGGAGGTCCTCAGGGACCCAGCCTGCGGGGGAGGGCAGTTGTGAGGGACCCAGGCCTGTAGGGGAGCGAAGTTGGGGTATTCAGTCCTGAAGGGGAGGATAGTTGGGGGGGACCAGGCTGGCCAGGGTGGACAGTTGGGTTTGACCAGGCTGGCAGAGGAGGGCTGTTGGCGGGGATCCAGGCCTGTAGGTGAGGACAGTTGGGAGGGGGCCATCCTGGCATGGGGAGGGCAGTTAGGGGCAATCAGGCCAGCACAGGAGCAGTTAGGCGTTTATCAGGCTGGCCGAGGAGTGGTTAGGGGCAATCGGCAGGCAAGAGGTTGGGAGCCAGTAGTCCTGGATTATGAAAGGGACATCCAACTAGTAGGATCGGGCCTAAACGAGCAGTTGGACATCCCTCAAGGGGTCCCTGATTGGAAAGGGTGCAGGTTGGTCTGAGGGACACCACCACCAATCCCCACCCCAACTCCGTGCACAAATTTTGTGTACTGGGCCTCTAGTTCTTTTATAAAACTGGAATCATATATAGATGCTGCTTTTCATATAAAAGTATTCATTAATTTTACTTGACTTTAAGAAAAAGGAAAACTGAAATGGAAGAGAATTAGTAGCTTAATACATACTTATACATATGAATATACATATATACCTCAGGAGATATTGTTTTCTCAAAAATTATGCTAAGGCTTAAAAATAACTGAAAAATTCAAAGTTGGTATTGTCATGATTTTTAAAAAATTATTTTTAAACAGTAGAAATTGATCCTTGGTTGTAGAAGCTAGAACATGAGAACCCTCATAATACCTCATTTTCTCTCCTTCACATCCTGATTTTCGTTGCTATATTATTGCCTTTATGTTGCCCAGGTTTATAATTTAGCACCTTATACTGTAGAACATACACTTGTTCTTATTAATTCAATGTTTAAATGTACTTAGTGTTACTATCATCTCATCACAACATTCTCATTTCTACATTCAGTATTTTGAAACAACTCTTAATGGCTGGATTTCATCATTAAGTAATTTTTTTTTCAGAAGGGCTTATAGGGCTGTATTATGTTCCTTTCTTGAGGTGATGTTGGTTAATAAAATTATATAGGTTTCAAGTGTACAATTCTATAATACATCATCTGTATATTGCATTGTGTGCCCACCATCCACAATCTTATCTCCTGTCACATTACACTGGACCCTCCTCTACCTTCCACCACACCCACCCCTCTTCCCCTCTGGTAACCACCATGCTATTGTCTGTCTGTTAGTTCCTATGTCTTATTTGTTCATTTGTTGCTTTCAATTTTGTATTCCACATGAGTGAAATCATGTAGTTCTTGACTTTTTCAGTCTGACTTATTTCGCTTAACGTGATATTCTCAAGATCCATCCATGTTGTCACAAATGGCAGTATTTCATCTTTTCTAACGGCTGAGTAGTATTCTATTGTATACATGTACCACATTTTCTTTATCCAATAATCTATTGAAGGCCAAGACATGTAAACTTATGTTCCTTTCTTTATCTGAGAATTCTGCCTGTTGCATTTATATTCAAACATTTTGGTTGATAGTAAAAGTTATGGGTCATGCTTTCCTTTTCATCAGAACTTGGCAAACATTGTTTCATTGACTTCTGGAGTTGAACTTTGCTTTAAAATAGATTGAAAATATAGGCTATTTCTTTCCAAGTAGATTTCTTTTTCTCCCCCCGCCCCCGTAAGTTCAGTAATTTAATTGTGTGTGTGTGTATAAGGCTTAAGATTTCTGTATCAGATTTTTCTGAAATTTAGTCTGTATCCTGCAAATATCATTTTTTTTATTTGAGAGAAATTTTCTTATATTATCTTTGAATATATCTTCTATTCTATTTATGAGCTCTTTACTTCAGAGAACTCAGTTATCCTTATTTTGGAATTGACTTTGTTTTCCCAAGCTATCTACTTTGTTTCATTTCAATTGGAATATTTTTTTTCTCTCACACACAGAGTTTCCCATCCTTAAGGTCTTTTAAAATTATTATTGTTTTGTTATTCTCATTAAGGTGAGGAGTGCAAAGCACTTGAAAGGAATCTCCTTCTGTGTGTTGAATTTTATATTTTTCTGTCTTGAGTTTTTGTTCATTGGGTTTGCTTTGTAATTTTGTTGGTTTGTTCCTATGCTTTTGCTTCCTTTTGTTAGTAAATCTTGTTTTTTGTCATTTTAATGTTAGTACATTGCAGAGCTGCTGTGCTGTTTCTTTTTGTACTAACAATGTGTGAGTGATCTCTGAACTCTTTCCATAATATCTGAGGGTTGCTTTTTTTCACTTCCCATCTACAGCTTGCGATTCTATGTTCATACCCTTTTCTCTGTGCCTGTAAGGAATGCTAGTGACAGGAATAGTGTGTGGCTATGTTAGAGACCCTGGGGTCCTGCACCTTTTTCCTGAGATGTTATCACATATCCCGTACAAGAGTTCACTCCAGCTCAATCCCATTTACATGGAGAAGGTCTCTTGGGCTGTGGATGGCTTTCTGTTTCACCCATTTTCCCCTTCGGCCCTTTCCCACTATTTCACAGTCAGAAGAGGAATTTGATAATAAAACCAACTCAATTTCTTTTCCTCCATATTTGGAAGTTTTTGTGGGAATTCTCAGATTTTTGTGAACCCACCGTTACGGTTTCTGGACAGTGACAGCCCAGGGCTGTATTCTGACCAAGATTTGTCTTTCACCATCACTTCATTCTGAACCCGGCGGTTTCTTACTGCAGTGGTTATGCCTCTTTCCATGTTGGGGGATTTGATGAATTTTTCCTTTGTTGGTTTGTACTTTTTCTTTTTTCTTTTTTTAACCTGTGAAAGGCAGCTTTAATGGTGTGGACAAAGCATGTACTCGGGAGCCACACTGCCTGGCGTCAGGTCTCCGCCACTTGCTCACTGTGAGACCAGGGGTCAGATATTCCGTTTCCCCGTGTTCGTTTCCCACTCTGTCAAGTGCCTTTCTGACAGGGTTGTTACTAAGATTAAATCAGTTGATACATGGAAAGCGTTTAGAATAACTTCCAACATATAGTAAGCACTTAATGAATGGTAGATGATCTTTCTGTTTTTATTATGGCTAACTTTAAGTATTGAGCAGTGGAAAATTCTTTTCAACCTATTACTTAAACCAGAAGTCTCTGATTCTAGTCTTCAATTTCATAATCTTTTTGCATCTATGACACACACAGTCTAAATCACACAATGAAGTTACTCAGAGATTGTATAAATCAGTCCAAATTTTCATTTGCAAACTCAAGTCATATCAGCATGCCCATTTTTCTCCATCTTTGTTTTTCTCAAAAAAAAAAAAAAAGCTGTCACATGTTAAGTATGAGAACATCTATGACTTTGGAGGAGTTTATTAAGCATTTAACAAGATATGGTGTATAGTAGGTACCAATCAATGTTTACTGAATAAAGATATTTAAGAGTTGCCTCACACTGGATGTTTTTTGTCCCTCTAAGGGTCATTTGAGAGGCCATGCCATTCTTTTATGTATTGTGAATTCTGAAAAGAACCAATTAAACTGGCCATCTAGACATCAGTTTTTATTGTTAACACTAGGGGCCCAGTGCATGAAAATTTGTGCACTGGGGGGGCAGGGGGTATCTCAGCCCGGCCTGTGCCCTCTCTCAGTCTGGGACCCCTCTGGGGATGTCCACCTGCTAGTGTGCCTGGCCAGCCTGGGTGAGGGGCCAATGTCTGTTTGCAGGCTGGCCAAACTCCCCAATGGGCACCCTCACCCCAGGGGTGTGGCAAGCCTGTGTGAGGGTCTGAGGGCAGTTTTCAGCCTGGCCACAGCTCCCACTGACCCTCTGGGCCATCCGCCTGGGAAGCGATTGGGTGGCTGTGGCACAGGCAGGGAGGTTACAGGCCTCCCTGCCTGTGCCCCTGGCCATCCGATGGCCTCCCAGGGCCAGCTGGCTGGTCTCGCCCCCAGAGACTTCTGCTTGGGAGGTGATCGGATGGTGGTAGCCACCCGATGGCCTACCAGGAGGGAGCCTCTGGGGGCCGGCGGCTGGGCCCGCCCCCAGAGGCTTCCACCTGGGAAGACATCCGCCGGCTCAGGGTGCGGGATGCCTTCCCAGGACGGAGGCTCCCAAGATGGCGAGGCCGCAGCCCCAGAGAAGCCGCACACCGGAGCTGCGGCCTCCGCCATCTTGGCTAGGCTAATTTGCATACAGTCACTCTGATTGGCTGGTGGGCGTGGCTTAGACATCCTGAAGAAACAGTTAATTTTAATATTACGCTTTTATTAGTTAAGATGGTATATTTTAAAATATTTATTTTGGCTCTCTTTCAAGAAAGCTGACCTCTACCAGTGTTTCCCAAACAGCGGGCCCTACAGGTGTGCCACACACAAGGTATGCAGGCAGTACTGCAGCTTCCTTTCTGCAGTTGGGCTGAGTCTGGGAAGCTGGAACTCCTGGCCTTGGGCCTTTTCTGCATGACTCTACCACAGTGACCACTGAATACGTGCGCCATGAAAGGGGAGAGGTTCAGAGGCATGACTGTGCAGTCAGGAGGTAAATTATGCTGCACAGCAGGAGCCCTCAAGTAGATCCAGGCATCACCAGGCTAGAAAACCAATGACGGGCTTAAGAAGGTCCACAAAACCCTGAAAGTTTTGTGCAAAGTTTGGGGCATTGTTTTTCTGAGCAAAGGGTTTGTAATTTACAAAAAACCTTAAGAACAGTGTTTTTCAAAGTGCAATCTGAAATTCAGAATCATCTGAAAAGAATGATATTAAAAGTATAAATTCCCAGGGCCCATCTTATTGAATATTAAATCCTTTTAAATTACCAAAATAAAAAGTCCTTGTGTCTAAACTATTTGAATTTTTCTTTCCTGTATAAATGTCAATTTTATTAAAATGAGGTTGAGGTAGTGCTTGTGGCACATAAATATATGGAAATATTTTTCCTTTAGAATTATATTGTGCTCAATGGTTTGTAAATTACTTTTTCACTTAATAATATGTTCTATGTTGAAAAATCTTACTTAAAATTTAAAAAACAAAAATTATATTCTATTTCTTAATTACAGTTTACATTCAATATTATTTTGTATTAGTTTCAGGTGTGCAGTATAGTGGTTAGACAATTAAAATATAATTTTTAAAATATATATATTTTATTGATTTTACAGATGGGAAGGGAGAGAAACATTGATGAGAGGGAAACATCGATCAGCTGCCTCCTGCACGCCCCCTACTGGGGATCGACCTGGCAACCATGCCCTTGACCAGAACCCAACCCAAAACCCTTCAATCTTCAGGCTGACATTCCATCCACTAAGCCAAACCAGTTAGGGCTAGAATATAATTTTTAATGTTTACCATTCATTTAATTTTATGGATAGTCATATGATAATACACTCTTTGTTATTCTCTGATATTAAATGTTTAAATTTTTCTTACTCTTGGTTGTGATATACAATATTGTGATGCACATCCATGTATGAAAGTTTTGCATACATCTGCATTGACAATTGCTGTACTAACAAATTACCCCAAACTTAATGGCTTATAACAAGGAATACTTATTATCTTCACATTTTCTGTGGTCAGGTTGTAGGGAGAGGCATAGCTGGGTGTCTCCTAGGTTGCAGTCAAGATGTCAGGTTGGGCTGTAGTCATCTGACGTTTTTGTTTACGCATGCTCTATTAGGTTGTTTCCATATCTTGGCTATTGTGCAGTGTGCAATGTGCAACGACCATGAAAGTGCAGATAGCTGTTTCTGAACCTGTTTTTATTTTCTTTGGTTATATACCCTGAAGTGGGATTATTGAATCATATGGTAACTCTATTTTTAAGTTTTTGAGGAACCACCATACTTTTTACCATAATGTCTGCACAAATTTCAGTCTTACCAACAATGCACAAGTGTCCCCTTCTTTCCACATCTTCATTAACACTATCTCTTACCTTTTTTATGTCAGCCATTCTAACACATGTGAGCTTCTATCTCATTGTGATTTTGATTTGCATTTCCCTGGTGATTAGTGATGCTGAACACTTTTTTATGTACCTATTGTCCATCTGTAGGTCTTCTTTGGAATATTGTCTACTCAGTACTTCTGCCCATTTTAAAATAGGAATGTTTAATTAATAAATTTATTTACTTATTTATTTTTTGCTGTTGAGTTGTATTAGTTCTTTTTAAAAAATTAAAAAAAAATGTATGTTTTAATTTATTTTAGAGAGAGCAGAAGGGAGAGGGAAAGAGAGGTGGAAACATCAATGAGAGAATTATCCATTGGCTGCTTCTTGTAGGCTCCCTACTTGAGATCAAGACTGCAACTTGGCCATGTGCCGTGACCAGGAATCGAACTGGTGACTTCTTGGTTCTTGAGTCAACACTCAACCATTGAGCCATACCAGCTGGGTGAGTTGTATGAGTTATTAACTGCTTAGGGGTTGTGCAATTTGCAAATATTTTCTTCCATTTCATAGGTTGTCTTTTCATTTTGTTTATGGTTCCCTTTGGTAAGCTTTTTAGTTCTAGCCCCACTTGTTTATTTTTGTTTTTGGTGCCAATCCAAAAAGGCATTGCCAAGGCTGATGTCAATGAACTTACCCCCTGTTTTCTTCTAGGAGTTTTGTGATTTCAGGTTTTTTATTCAAGTCTATAACCCATTTAGTGTGTCGTGTCAGATGGAGGCCCAGTTACATTCTTTTGCTTGTGACTGCCCAGTTTTCCCACCATTTATTGGAGAGTCACCAGAAGTCTTGCCAGAAGCTGAAGACTGACTTTCATGGCTTGCTCTCATGGCCAGCAAGATAGTGTTGGTTTTTGCCAGCAGGCCTTCATTCTTCCCACGTTGGCCCCTCCACAGGCTACTTGAGGGTTCTTACAATATGGCAGCTAGCGTCCCTCCCCAGAGCAATAGATCTGAGAGAGAGAAAGCCAGACAGATCCGTTCTTTTCATGATTTAGTTTTAGAATTCATATAGCAGTGTATCTGTCACGTTGTATCTGTTAGAAGTGAGTCTTCACTAAATCCGTCCACGTTCAAGAGGAGATGATTTAGGCTCTATCTTTTGAAGACAAGAACATTAAAAATTTTTATGGATGCATTTTTACATCACCCCAACAATTAACCTTAAAATAAATTCCTAAAGATGAGCCTTGAAGGACCAAAGATATGGAATATGTTAAGCGTTATGTATATTTCTGAATTGCCCTTCAAACAATTTATACTAATTTAACTCCTATAGCAGTACAAGAGAGTTTTTATTTTTTTGAGCCCAAAGAAACACAGAGCATTCTCTTTAAAGCAGGGCCTTCACTTGTCCAAAAAGTGCCTCTGAAAGAATAAGAAAATGGTGTTCCTTTTCTGGGCAGACATAGGCCTCCACCAGGGTGTATGGCATGGCACGAGGAATGCCAGCTGGTTTTCAGCTCTCCCTGGCCTCTGGACTTGACATCCTGGTACAGTGGCTATGTTCAAAGTTTATTTTTTTCTGAACTAAACTATACATTTGTCTTTTTCTACTCATTAAAGCATATTTGAGTTTTCTTCTCATTCTATTCATTAAAGAATGGCCCTGTCTAATTTGCACTTTAAATTTATTATTATGTATACTGGAGAATACTAACAACTTACTTCCTTAACAACCTGTTCTATACACATTTTACTAAATTGGGCTGGGTTTCTTATCTGTGCTTGCCCTGTTTCTAGCCACTATCCTAAATAAGGGTAGTGCTGTGTCACCATATTATGACAAAATTGTCTGTAGAAGTGATTCTCAGTTTGTTATGATACAGGCGAGATTCTAAAATGCTAGCCAGGAAAGTTAACTATGTACTTATGAGCATCAATTGCTCTTGACCATGTTCACAGCTTCTGCTTTTCTATCTTTTCTTTTTTTTTTCACCTTTCATTTCCTGTAAGGGGATGTGATAAACCACAAAACTGGCTGTGAATCCTACACCTACTACCCCTTTCCATCTGGATCCTGGCACTTATCTCTATATATAAAAGCCTAAGTGACCTTTATGACCAAATGACCAGAACAATAGGTTGACCTGTCGACCAGTTGCTATGATGTGCACTGACCACCAGGGGGCAGATGCTCAACACAGGAGCTTCCCCCTGTTGTCAGTGCACTCCCATAGCCAACTTCCCATGACCCCTCCCCCTGACCAGCCCCTGATTGACCCTGAGGGGGGGAGGCGCAGCTGGTCAGGCCGAGGTACCCCACATGTGCACAAATTCATGCACTGGGCCCCTAGTCTTTCATAAAATATGCAAGCATATTTATGCCAGTTGATGTAGGAACACAGCAGCCTATTCACATGTTTTCTACTAGAAAAAATATTTAAATTACAATGTTTATGCTGCTTAACCCAGGTTATAATTATCATCCATTGTAATGTAACTCCCTGTTTTTGTACAAGATCAACATCAATTTTTCCATAGTTTTCTTATTGTTACTTTCAATCATCACTCATGTCACATCCTTCTTAAGATTGAAAAATATCTTCATTAAGTGGTAAAAGAAATATTTTATAACTGAAGTTTTGGGAACCTTGTCTAATATAAATGTGGATGATATTGTTAAACAGTTTGACTATTTTCACTAATCTGACATCAGTGGTGTTTTTGTTTGTTTGTTAAATTGACCATTCAGTTGAATTGCAAACAATACAACTGTTTATGTGGTTAGCATAATGAAGCCAGAGACATAGTTGCTGTTTCTCAGCTCCAATATTTGGGCATGATATTATCATATTCAGTTCTTCATGAGATCTACGCTTGGCAGTAGGTGTTAAGAAGAAACAAGAGCTCAGATTTACTTCCACAAGACTCATGGGAAGTGTAGCTGAAACATTACTTAGAATGTAATTGCTTTTCCATCAGAAAATTTAAAACCGAGAGATCACTTTTCCAGGTGTCAAATAAGCAATGAATTTTTTTTTTAAGTGACAGAGTTGCTGACACTTATCAAAATATATTCTTCCTATCAAACAAAAATGAGTTCCACTATCCCAAGAGCATCCAACCTCACTCATAAAAAAATATTTGAGTGGTTACTGCAAAATAGATATGAGTTACGTAATTTTCATGAAGGTGTACAAACCCTAATATGACTAAAACAGGAAGCGTACTAGTGCCTCAGAATTCATTCTGAAATAGTCCCATTTCAATAGATCAAACAGGAGTATTTTAATAGACACCTCAATTCGCCATGTCATCTGTATTATATTGTAAGAAATCTCCTTTCTTCTAAAATGCGAGTGTCCTTTCTTTATTGTCAGCCTGAACTTTACATCAGCAAGAAAATGGTGTGAGAAAAAGTGTTAAGTGGGCCAAGAGTTTTGCTTAAATCAATTTCTGTTAAAGTGCTTTCTCATTTATCACCTCTGAAAGGACATTCAACAAAGGCCCTCTGAGGTAACTTTTGTCAGAGAACCAGGTAAACTGCTGCTTAAATATTAGCTTCGTCTAGAGTCTGAGTCTTGGGGAAGGAGGGGGCCCGTCTTCAAATGTTAATCTATAGAGGAACTACATTTATTTTGTTGAGTACTGAGCTTCTTTTTCAAAAATAAAAATCGGTCACTTGAGGCTTAACAGTTTCGTGTCCAGGGTGGGAACTACAGTGTGAAGCGTGATCTAGGCAATTAAGAAATTTAAAGGTTAAATAAAACAGATGGGTGGATCGCTGGAAAGCGCCTTTCCAATGCGACAGTATAAAAGGTTTTATGTGTACTGTGAACCTGGAATACTTGGATCTTGTGGGGGAAAGTTGGCTTTGCTGGCAGAGTTTGCTGACTTTTTTTCTTCTTGTTTTTATGTTGTCTTGGTATGTGGCACCAAAACCAGACTTCAAAGTCAGGGGCAGATTTTATATACGTGGAGGGTAAAATCATGTCTAGGAGGCGTTTTCACGGGTTTTGTTTTATTTATGCAAGTGATCAAAGTCTAAGGGTACAACGAGAAAACGTAAGGTGAGATGCCACCTGGATTAAGTGGTCTTAATATTTAGGGTAAAGCTGTTTTGAGGGCACCATGTACCTGGATTAGTTCCTTCATTCTCCGCATCTCCTTGTTGGCAGGGACACTCGGAGGGTAGAGCAAATCAGAGGCAGGCAATAAACTGGAACACAAAAGGCAAGATTATGCCTCCACCGAGCCTGGCTGCACCACCAATGTTTATTGGAACTTTTTCTTTTTTATTACCACTTGGAATTTGAAAGGAAAAAGAGAAAATCTTTTCTGTTTTATCACTTATGTTGGATGTAGTCAGGAGGAAAAAAAGCACCTGTGGGGATTTTAGTATTTATTTCTGTTTAAATGAGAATATAAACAGAGCCAGAAAACCCTGACTGTGCGTGTGTACGTGTGCTTGCATGCGTGCGCGTGTATATAGTCCCCACCCCCTCAGGAGTGGCTATTACTCTGAATGAGGGAAGCATAGGATGATAGGATGCTGTGCAGAGGAGAATCGACAATGACAGACAAAACTTCCAAGATGAAACACATTGACCTTTTGTTTTTTTATTCTTTTTTGTTGTTGTTGTTAATCCTCACCCGAGGATATTTTTCCATTGATTTTAAGAGAGAGTGGAAGGAAGGGAGAGAGAGAAAAACATCCATGTGAGAGAGACACATTGACTGGCTGCCTCCTGCACATGCCCCGACCTGGGGCTGGGGATTGAGCCTGCAACTGAGGCACATGCCCTTGACCAGAATTGAACCTGGGACCCATCGGTCTGCTGTCTCTCTATCCACTGGGCAAACCAGCCAGGGCTGATTCTTCAAAATGCACTTTGAAAAATACATAGCATGGTACGCTGGCACATTAAGGTCCTCGATAAATATTTTTTAATAAATTATAAGCCAAATTCCTGCAGGCCTCGTGACCGCTGCACTAAGAGCAGTAACTCTTGATTGCTGCAGGCGAGCTGCAGGACCAGGTCCCCTGCATGTCTCACCCCGTGACTTCTGGGAGTTTGAGAGGAATGTCTTCCTGAGCTGAATAGCAGGTCTGCGTGGCCTCTGCTGCAGCCCTCTTCTTGATTTCTGCTGCTTAGAATGCATGGCCATTCTAAAACCCTTGCTATGTGTCCTGTCTCTTCTGATAACTGCAGCTTCAGCTTCTGGCTGCAGCCTCTCTATACACAGCCCCCGTGAGGTGCAGGGAGACCAAGATTGCCGACCTGCTCTCCTAGTCCTGACTCCGTGAGCCATGAAAAGATTTCATGCAACTTGAAGAGAGCCTGACACATCTATTTATTGGGCATGTTTATCATGTTTGATTTTCTGTTTGAGATCAAGCTTGGACTCTGGCTAGATTTTGAGTAAATGAATGAGGGACTGGATTTTAGTGTCTGTACCTATACCTGTATCTGTATTAAAATTGGTTTGTGATGGAAAAAAAAATAAAGCCTAGATGTGGAATTGGTGGAGTTTAAACCTGTGATTTATCAGTGTCTGTTGGAAAGATAAGTTAATTATCTCTATGTTTTCTGTTTACTTAGACCCTCTCTCTGAGTTTGATAGTGAATCCTTACCAAACTTCCTAATACACAGGCCGTTAAATGAACAGTAGGAGGCAGCCGCACATATTCTCTGGAGGAATTCCTATAATTTCAGGGCTGTGTGGGTCGCTTTACGAGATGGATACCTAATGGTCCCTGGGGCATCTTTAGCATAAGTAATTTTACCCTTAATTTTAAAGCAAAACCTCGGTTACCCTTAAGTCACAGGAGAATTGTGGCTTTCTGTTTAGGGTGCGTATTCACAGTGCAGAGCCCCTGCTGTTCCCACGGGCTGGACTCCCTAGTGGGAAGAGCCAGGACCTCCAGCCAGAATGCAGTGATCAGCATTCACACTCACACATCAGCCGAGGCCCTGCAGCAGGGAGGCTGCGGACGCAGGTGACCGAGGATAAAATGGCACTGTGCTCCCTCGTGCAGTTTCTTCGTGAAGTGTAGTGGTTCTGACCACTCGCTACCCCTTCTGTAATATCTCCCAGTTTGCCCGGGACATGCTCATTGGATTGATTCAAAGCTTTTGAAAAGCATTCTCTATTCCTGATAGAGAAAAGCCTAAACCCTTCCGTTTGCTAACAAGGCGCTTAATAATGTGGCCCCCGAACTACCCTTCCCACTGTTTTATAACGTCTCTGGCCTACGCCCTGGCCAACACTAGACGATGTCATTGCGCATCTACATCTGACAGCCTACTTGGCATGTCTTCTGTCTGGAACCATCTGCCTTCTCTTCTTGCAACATAGTCCCATTCAGCCATAGTAGCTACCATCTTTAGGGCTACTTACAGATGACCAATTCCTGCTGCTTTCAGACCCTTGGTAGGATTGCCTTGCCCTACCCCATTTGAATTCAGACATGGTCGTGTGACTTCCTTTTTTCAGTGTGCTGTGAGCAGATGCGCTATGTGTCAGGCAGAAAGAAACTAAAAGGTCTGAGAGTCCCTGTGCAGCCCCCCAGCCTTGCTGCCCCCTGCCTCCCCTCCTCTGTGCCCCACCGCTGTGACAAGGTATGTGTTGAGATGAAGTCTCTGCTGAGCAGCAGCAGGTCCCTGCCAACTAGAACTGGCTATGTAAGGAGAGTGAGAGAGAAAATTTGGAGTCTATGTGAAATCAACAGAAATTTTGGTGCAGTTGTTACCTAGCCTACTCTGATTGGCATACTAACCGAACCCAATTCAAATGTTAGTTTCTCTAAGAACCCCACTCACCCAGAAGAACCCTCTGTCTTCTGAGGGTCTTTTCTCCATTCACCGTGGCAGAGACGAGAACAAAAGAGAAGCTGAGTCTTCAGCAGCTCAAGCTGTGTTCAACGGCCAGAGAAAGGAGAGACGGGAGTGGAACTCACATCAACTTCTGGAGAAGTCTGGGGGAGGGGGACAACATAGTGAAGGGAAGGCATGTGCATTACTTTTGGGGGATTGGGGCATCACCCCTTCCTTCCCTTTTAGGGTTAGAGTTGGATTTCTCAGGACCAGGTGGGTGCGGGGACCATGCTAATATATTGTAATGAAGTTCAGGGTCTCCTGGAGGTCAGGCCTGCTCTGCTTGTTTTCTGTTATTCTAGCCCCCTTCCCTTTTAGCCTAGACTTGAAATGGAAAGATAAGTGCACAGGATTTCAATCGTGTGGGGGCAATGCCTCTCCCTCAAAGGCACATGGATCACAAGGCTCAGTGCTTCCCTAAGGCTTTGTACATAACTTCATGGCTGCACTTGCCACAGTGCAGTGATTGATCTTTATTGACTGGACTCTGTCCCCTGTCACACTTTGAGCACCTCCAGGAAAAGCCCATATCTTCATCACCATGGTTATCCTCCCCTGGTGTCAGTGTTTACCATTTTCTGGAACACTTTTTGGCACATGGTTGATATTTAATGACTAGTTTTAAATAAATAAGAAAAAAGGACAGCAGGAAACGCACTTTCCTCTCATGATGGGAAGAAGGTTTTTAACACCTCCTTTGTTCAAACAGGGAAAATAAACTCATTAAGTTATCAGGGTAAGCTTTTCTACTGTTATTCATTTAAAGTCAAGAAAGTATTAAATTTAGGTAAATGACTATTTTTTTCCTAAAATAATCTCAAAGGTTGATAGTTAATCATTTTATTGATTATGTTTAAGATCGTTAAAATCTGCCTCTGATAAAATCAAGTTATTTCTTTCCTCGCTTGCATTGAATTAATCATCAATATTGTGGTTGCTTATAAATATTTCATTAATTCAGTAAATATTTATTGACCGCCCATGCTGTATCTGGCACTGTGCTGAGCCCTGAGGATACAGAGATGAATTAAACAGTGTTCCTAATATCAGGAAACTTACAGCTTAGTGGCACAGAGATATAAACAATTAAAACACAATGGAGAACGGCCATGATTGAAGCACACACATGGATTATTTATGAACACAGAAGCAATGGTCCAGCTTGAAGAGTTTAAATCAGGAGGGTGACATGACCATATTTATAAGGGGAATCGAAGATGGCTGTAGGATACTGCCAGAGATTAAGACCATGGAAATAGAAGCACCTTTAGATGGAAGTTAATAGAATGATTTGGACGTGTTGAGTTTGAGGTATGGGTGGGATATCCAGGCTCTATATCCTGTGGAAAGCTGAAGATAATACAAGTCTGAGCTTAAGAGAGATCTGTGCTAAAGACAAGGACTTAGGAATTAGCAGCATTCAGCTGGAACACTGAGGGCCCAGCATGTAAAGAATAGCAAAGGAGAAATTCAGACAGATAGCAGAATCATGGTTCTCAGGAAGGGAGAAGAGCGATACCGCCTCAAAAGGGGGCATTTTCACCATCACGATGATTCAAATTGGAAGTGTTATTGGAATTTAGCGTCCTACGATGACAGGACAGTTCTACTCAATAAAAATGATCTTGCATTGCATGTGACTTTTGAATATCCTGGTGGACACTGATGCAGATAAAAACATGTTCTGAGACCAGAACTGACTCCATTTTATATGTAAACAAATGGTTTATTTTTCATGGTTTTAACATACAAGGATTTTCCAGAAATGTAGCTACCTGATAAGTAATTGTGTGGTTGCTTTGTTGTGCCGGGAAGTTTTCCAAGAGTTCCTTACCATTTTAGAAAATCATACAGGTGATGACAACATCATTCATGGTATTTGAGTTATATAATCGTATTAATCTATGTTATAATTGTCACCATTGATAATCAAAGATATAGATTTAAAAATCTGATTATTTAATTATGGCTTTTAGTGTAGTTGAATCAAAGTATTTACATATGGAAATATGTACTAATTTATTATTAATTACTCCCTTATTATATTAGTTAGCATATTTTACTGACTCTTTTTAAACTACATGCTGAAGACACATTATTCATTCATTTACTTTCAGGATCCTAAATGGGGAACCACATGATGCACATGTATGGTAAAAAGGGGGGCATTGGGACTGAGTGAGTCTGGTAGGCTATCTCCACTGTGCTGCTTTCTCAGTGACAGCAGAATCGAGATGAAACAATCTGTCTTTTATTTTTGAAGGGATTTCCTTGCATGCCCTTAAAACAGTCACTGATGCTGCAGGCTCCTGAGCTTCAGAGATTACCTCCCATCCTCTGGCGGGCGTGTTTCTTGTGAGGCAGAGGTTCCACTCATCTTTCAGAAAGGTTAGGTGCACTTGTCTTCAACAGAGAGCGGGCCACTAGACAGGCCCAAAGGGTTCAGCAGACCTAGATTTCGACGTTCTTGAGTGCATTGATGAGCTTTTCCAAGTCTCAGGCTCTTCCAAGCCTGGTGCTGTCATCACACTGACTTGTCAGGTTTGAGAATTTAAGCTTTCTTTCTAATCAAGGTCAAAGCCTGACCCTCTGCTTTTTCTGCCCTCCAGCTGTGGGAAATGAACCTCTTTGCCAAGGAAGGTCTATTACTCGTACTTCTAAAATTGGTGATTCATCGCCATTCTCTTCACTGCCTTTTTCTAATGCATCAGTAATACCCAACAACAGCTATCTAATTCCCTGGTACTATAACTAATATATCTCTGTACGCCTCAAATGACTGAGATAATAGCACCCCTCAGTGCATTCCTTCTACCGTCTACCATTGCATTGCTGCAGTATTCCAGGGGCTCTCATAGCCCACCTCTGAGCTCCTCCAAGTCCCATTATAGCACTGTCCCTAGGCCACCTCCAGTTCTGAGTCCTAGGTTGGATTTCCTGGAAACGACTCTGAGGTGGAGGTCTGCATGTAGCACGTTTCCTGGGGCGTGTCCCTGGAGTAGCACCGGTGAGGAAGGCATGGCTGGGCAGAGAAATCAGCGGCAACAGAGCTGCAGCTGATGCCACTGGAGGGTCTTCAGGTGGGAGTCTCCCAGATTAAAGCAAGGAGCTCCTGGGACTTTAAAATGTCACATTAACCAGTCACTAAGTGAAAGCAAACCTGCGGAAATGATCTCACAACACTGGGACATTATCTTTGACTAAAAGTAATTCCCAGAGAAGGATGTTGTTATGACCCATAACAGCCAAATTATCATTATTATCTCCAGCACTAGGGAGTGGGTGGGGAGGCAGAGGTGCCTTGGTCCTAAGGGGGCCACCTGCCGGTGCACTGCAGCAGCACTACAGCTAGGAATCGTTATTTTAGAGGTACCGGGCGGGGAAAGGGACATGAGGATTCCAAGCAGCGGGAATGATGAATAGAGTCGTGTTCTTCCCTGGCCCCCTGTTTATTGCCACTTGCTAATTCATCCAAGACGAGGTGGAGAGAGCATGAGCGTGGGAGGCAGACAGACCTGTTTTCAAATTACAGTCTGAAACTTGCCAGCTGTGTGACCCCAGACAAGGCATTTACATGTACACTTCAGGGTTTTTGCCTGTGAAATGAGGCTAGAAATGCACTGACATGGGGCAATCGTAACCATTAACGAGTGGTCGGCACTTGTGAGTTTTTGCTCTGCACCAGGAGCTCTTCTCAATGCTCCTCATGTACAAGTTCATGTACATGGACTAACCCTATCACGGAGGGATCATTCCCAGTTGTTTCACAGATGAGGAAACTGAAGTGCAAAGATGTTCAATACCTTGCCCAAGATTTCAACACCAGTAAGTGATAGGGTTGAAGGTTTGAACCGACATAGTCAATGACACAGCCTTGACTTTTAACGGTTATTCTGTGTTGCCTTGTAAAGGATTTTGTTGAAAGAACTCATGAATGTAGAGTACCTGCCACACAGTAGGCACTCAATAAATGATCATTTCCTTCCAGTTTCCTCTTGGATAAATTTCTGGAATTGTCTGGTGTAGCTTGGTCTTCTGGCCCACGTCACAGGCCTCATATGACCAGAGCCTATGTGTTTTATTCATGTAATGTGCTCATATATTATTGCAAAATGCTGAAAAACATTTATTAAAAATAAGTGAAAGAGTAAATAACAATTTTAAGAAAATAGTGTCTGGTAATATTCTTTACGATTGTGGTCTTGGTTACACTACGATGTACACCGTCAAAATGTATTTTATTAAACACTTAAATGGGTAAATTTTATGTAAGTTATTCCTCAATAAAGCTGATTAAAAATAGCTTCAACTCTTAGAGAAAGAAAAAAGAAACATTCTATAATACATTGGGTCACTATGGGATGCTGAGAAGAGTTTTCTATCACGAGAAAGGGAATCTAGTAATACAATTAGGTTATCCATTGCAGGAAGATTAAGTTTCTAGTTCAACCAAGATAATATAACAACTTGAGCTCAATGTTTCTTTAATTGATTTACCGTTTACTCTCTGCTGTTTCTGTTATTCTCAGAATACTCCGAGTAAATTTTAATTTTAATTTTTAACATGACTTACTAAATTTTCTAGGAAATTGAACCTCAATAGCATGGTCATTTTGGCCATATCCATAAAACCCAATCAACAGGAAACAGCGTGTTGTTTTGTAGCCCCAAATAGTCACATACAGTAATCTCAATTGGCCATGTTAACACGGGAGGTTATTCCACATTAATGTTATGCAATCTGGAGTAGGAAGACTCTCTCAAATGCTATTTTTTTTAAAAAATATATTTTATTCTTTATGAGAAGAAGGGAGAGGGATAGAGAGTTAGAAACATCGATGAGAGAGAAACATCAATCAGCTGCCTCCTGCACATCCCCCACTGGGGATGTGCCCGCAACCAAGGTACATACCCCTTGACCAGAATTGAACCTGGGACCCTTCAGTCTGCAGGCCGACACTCTATCCACTGAGCCAAACCGCTCAGGGCACTATTATTTGTTATTATCAGAGGGATGAGGTAGTTTCATTAAGTAAATTTGTATGTTTATTCTCTTAAACTGTCAAGCCCTAATCATTAACTTTATGTTACGACTACAAATGATACCACTGAAGATTATACCATTTGGTTTGGAAATAATTAATAGTCAACCTTGAGAATCAATATTGAAAGTTTTTATTGTGCACGAACAACTTAAGTTGGTTTTCTGTAGTATTTATTCCCTCAGGAACTGATCTCATGATAATAAGATAAAATGCTGTATTGGGTTTATGGTTATATGTTTATAGATAGAACTTTGTTAAAATTATATAGGGCAAGTAATTATGTATCATGTTGTATTTAACTCCTGGTTTGATGACTTTTTCCTTCTAAAATAATTTGCCAACTCTGGAACTTTTCAGAGTCTAAACTTCTCATATAGTAAATATGCATGAACAAACTTTTTCTGAGGCTCTCAAAGTTTTCTTTTTTTTAAGAGGATAAAGTTTTCCCAAGGCCAATAAGTTTTAGAAATGCTGAGGTAGACAAAAAAATCCAATATCTCAGCCTCTCAGTTCCTTGCCTTTATTGAAAGCGTATTTACCACCTAAGTGCAATGGAAGAACAAGTGGCAACCATTCATGTCTGACTTCCACACAGAACAACCAACATAAACAATTCCCTTCTTAACATCTCCAATTAGGTGTCTCATGGACACCTCAGGCTCCTCATGTCAAAGCGCAATCTCTTCATATCCTCACCAAACAAGTTCTTCAACTTTCACTGTTTCAGAAAATGGCATCATGATCCACCCAATGCCTTAAATTAGAAGCCTAAAAGTAATCTTCTATGCCTCTCTTTCCTCTACTTCCATGTTTAATAATTTATCAAGTTTTGTCATTTCCAGTATCTTTTTTTATGTGTTCACCTTCAAAAACTGTTTTAAAATTTTATTTATTTACTTGAACTGAAATTTTTTGACATACAACATTATGTAAATTTAAGGTGTTCAGCATGTTGATTTGATACATTTATGTATTGTAATATGATTGCCCTTATAGCATTAGTTAACACCTGTATCACATCACATACTTCATGTATGCATGTGTGTGTGTGTGTGTGTGTGTGTGTGTGTGTGGTTGGAAAATAAAGGTCCAATTTTCTAGGAAGCTTCATGTTTATAATCTAAACTAATAAAAGCGAAATATTAAAATTAACCGTTTCTCCGAGACAGGGTAAGCCACGCCCACCAGCCAATCAGAGCGGCTGTATGCAAATTAGCCCAGCCAACATGGCGGCCGCCACTCACGGACCTGAGTAAACAGCCCTTTCCATTGCGGCAGGAGGGAAAGTGAAGCTGCGCCCCTCAGCTCAGC
>PVJC01016675.1:14677-33525 GCA_004026665.1 Murina feae | reverse complement strand
GGGGAAAAAAAGAGGAACAACTGTAACAATCTGAACAATAAAGATATTAAAAAAAAAAGAAGAAAAACAATACTAATAATAAAACAAAAAAAAAAAAGATTCTCTCTTTGTCTTTTGCTCTTGGCATTTTAATTATGATGTGTCTTGGTGTGGTCCTCTTTGGATTCCTTTTTGTTTAGGGTTCTCTGCGCCTCCTGGACTTGCAAGTCCACTTCTTTTACCAGGTAGGGGAAGTTTTCTGTCATTATTTCTTCAAATAGGTTTTCAGTATCTTGCTCTCTTTCTTCTTCTGGCACCCCTATAATTCTGATGTTGGTACACTTGAAGTTGTCCCAGAGGCTCCTTACACTGTCTTCATATTTTTGGATTCTTTTTTCTTTTTGCTTATCCATTTGGGTGTTTTTTGCTTCTTGGTATTTCAATCCTTTGACTTGATTCTTGCCTTCCTCTAGTCTGTTGTTGGATCTCTGTATAATATTCTTTATTTTAGTCAGTGTATGCTTAGATTTATTGAAGGTCTAAGTTTATCAGAGGTTTCTAGAAAATTTTTGAAAAACCTCATAACCGTGGTTTTGAACTCTATATTCTGTTGTTTGCTTTCCTCCTTTCCTGTCATTTGTGATCTGTTTCTTTGTTTCTGCATTTTGGCTGCTTCCCTGGGTTGATAGAGTGGCTTTCTGTGTTAGGTGATCACTGAGAGGAATTGACCTCCAAGTCACTTGGGTATGAGAATCAGCTGCATCTACAGTGGGAGAACTTCTGTGCTGGAAACACCCTTATGGGGCAAGAGTTGTTTCAGTGGGGCTTTGGTGCTCACTGAGTCTGCCCCCTGAGTTGTCCCTTATGAATCTGAGGAGTTGTATTTAGGATGGTACCACTCTGACCACTGGGTACACTGGCTCTTGTATCTCTAAGGAGGTGCTAATTTAGCCTTTGCCTGAGGCTACCCAGCCTTTTATATGCAAAAGCCTCTGCTTGCAGCTTGGGTAAGGTGGGTTCTCAGGGAGTCTACAGGGCAGAGCAACCAGCTATGGCTGCTTCTCAGCCCTGCCCTAAGAGGCACAGGGTCTCAAGCAGCTCTGGAGTTCCTCCCGGTGCCAGACAGTGTCAGACGGTGCCAGACAGTCCAGCTCCTCCCCGTATGGTTCTGAGTCCCCAGAAACTCACCTGGAACTGGAGTTCAGAGCCATTGGGAGCTTGTGCCTCCCTCCAGTACGAAATGCTGCCAGCCCTTTCCGCGAGCCCCTGAGCGCGCACCTCCTTACCTCTGCACTTTATTTCCGCACCTCCTCTGCTCTCAGTCTCTTTCTAGTTGTAGACTTTCCACTTAGCTAGCCTTCCTGTGGGTCTGGGTGGTGTCCGTTTTTTCCTTTCACTATGGTTTTGAAATGGTTGTGCACGGCCACAATTCCAGTGTTTACCTATGCTGCCATCTTGGTTTCTCTAAGACCTGCTCTTTCTTACCCAGGGTCCTGCTCAGCTGCAGCACTTCAACACTACTGAACCCAAGTGCTGTGCTAAAAGCCCCCACACCCTAGGAGCAACCTGGGCAGACCCCTGGCTCCTGGAGGCAGTCAGCAGCCCCAAACTGCTGAGCCACTTGTAACTGTTATCAGGCCAGGCTGGCAGTGCTATGACAGCTCGCTTTACCTGTAGCTGATACAAGCACAGCAAGAGAGCAAGGGTCCTTCCCCAAGTAGTATGCACAACGCTGGGGCTATAAAACTTCCACTCTGGCAGGCACTTCTGAAAGCAATGAATTTTGACCATCTCTACAAGGAAAATTACTCAAGGGACCCTAGCTGTTTGGAATATACACTAGCATAAAAGACATTCTGCAAGCTTCTATATATATGTGAAAAAAATAGTGAAAGTCCTTCACAGAATCAATAAATCCCAACTGTACAAGAAATTCATTGATTCAGAAGTAACTCTAATTTACTCTTTCTACATACTTTATATCACCTAAAATTCAAAAGTCCAGAAGTCTGAGTCACCAAATCAGTCACAAAGCCCTCCTGAGTGCAAAGGAAATCTCTCGGAAAAGGATCTCTCAGGGACCCTTCAAAGCATACTTCCTCTCACTGCCATCCACCCTTCACAAGCGCTGGGGCCTTGTGAGAGCTGGCACAGAAGCTCAGGAAGTGGCCAGAATGGCAGCATGCTGGGGGAGGAGAGAAGTCCCTGTGGGTTAGACCTGGGCCTGAGATCTGGCATTACCTTTGGTCACATCTGCCTCCTGTCACCTTCTGCCCACAACATTGTAATTCCAGCTGGAGTGGGACTGGAGGGCAGGGGAGAGTGGGATGGGGCAGGCGGAGAGTGCATGGAGTGGATTTCCCTGCACTATGCTCTTATCTCTATTCTCATCCTGCAGAGCTGTCACTTGTCTAAGAGGGGAAAGGCAGGGGAGGAGGAAGAAAGGGAATGAGATGTGAATTTCTTATCTCACCAGCATACCCAAGAATTCAGTCCTAAGTGAAAGGCGAACACATCTCCACTTGACAAGCAGGAACAGTCAGATGTCAGAGGCCTTATGGCAAGTTAGAAAAGATGGGACTGTGCTTACCTGACTGCTGATGGATTCTTTCTTGGCTGAGCTCTGAGCCTGAGGTGGGCCCTGGGCAGGTGACAATCGTGAGGGGCTCTTCTTACTCTGAGGCAGCAGCGAGGACAGGAAACCCACACGAGGGGACTGGGAGAGGGACGTGTTCCTCTGGCTACACACCATGGCTCTGGACAGGCACACACAACACAAGGTCACAGGGCTGGAGGGAGACCTTGGAGAAGCCGGAGCACAAGTCTGCTAGGCTGCGGACAGCGCCAGGGGCCAGGGCCTTAGCCGGGCTCACAAGCCTGGGCTTTAAGGTGGCATTATCCTCAGTTCTATTGCTTAGCCAGGGGTCCTCAAACTATGGCCCGTGGGCCACATACGGCCCGCCGAGGGCATTTCTCTGGCCTGCCGGGTGTTTTCGCCGCCTTGTTTTTTTACTTCAAAATAAGGTATGTGCAGTGTGCATAGGAGTTTGTTCATAGTTTTTTTTTAAACTATAGTCCGGCCCTCCAACGGTCTGAGGGACAGTGAACTGGCCCCCTGTTTAAAAAGTTTGAGGACCCCTGGGCCTTAGACCAAAGAGAGCCGGCAGCCTGTCCGGCACATCGGGAAGTCTGCGGCTCTCCCCTGAGGGCCCGGGAAAAGCTCAGAGGCTCTGTTTATAGTCATCACATGTTCGAAATGATGATCTGGATATACTGGGCTGAATAAAATACACCATTAAATTAACTTCACCTGTTTCTTTTTACTTCTTTTTAACATAGCTAAACTTCTTTAGATTACATTTCTTGGTATGCATCCCATTACCATCAGACGGTGCTAGCTCAGAAATGAGAGTAATTTCACTGCGTGCAGAGCTTGGTCACATGTAGGTTGGGAATCTGACTGGACTTGTGTCCGGACTCACCACTCACTCACTCACTCACTGTTGATATTATTATCAACTGGGTCTTCTGTTTAGCTGGCTGGTTTTTAATGTCACTCAAGTACCTCTCCCCCAATCTGCCTACCTCTTCAAACCCTCACACAGGATGATGCTTCTACTGTGAAATGCATCCAACCTATGGTTACCAATCTTTTCAACCACGAGGTACTGCTTCCAATGCACAAAAACTTAAGGCTTTAGGACAGCGGTGTATTTATTTATCCAGGTGGCACACACCTGGATGTGCAGGTCCCTAGAAGAGTTTCGCAGGCTGAGAACCTCAGAGGCCAAGGGAGCTTACAGAGTGAGGATGCATTAACCGTGAGTGCAGGAGGCTCTTGGGAAATTATACATCTCCAGGAGCAGGGGGTCCAGGTAAGAGCACAGGGGAAAGAGGGAAGATGGGGGCTAGGCCCTCCCAACCACAGGGCGGGCACACACTCACAGTTCTGAGTCCCCCAGGCGGTCCATGTTGGAGACATAAGGAGGCAACTTGTGTTGGACCAAGCCCTTTTCTTCTTCTGGCTGTTGCTCCTCTTTCTTTAGTCGGTGGATTTCAGCTTGCAATGCAAAAAGCTGCATAGAAATGGGACAGAGTTCATCAATGACGTCACTCTGCTGAGGAATATTAGCCACATCACATCCAACATCCAACCTCACTGGTTCAAAAGGCCACTGGCTCTCAGTCTCAGGATGCCAGTCCCACTCTCTCTGCCTGCTGTGGTTTGGGAAAAACGGGCGAGTGCAGCTGTTACCTGACTGCAGTGAGGTGAGAAACTAAAAACCGTTAGATATACAAAACCCTTTTTTTTCTTTTTATAATTTGACTCGCTTTCCTTTTTTTAAAAAAAAAATATTTTATTGATTTTTTACAGAGAGGAAGGGAGAGGGTTAGAGAGTTAGAAACATTGATGAGAGAGAAACATCGATCAGCTGCCTCCTGCACACCCCCTACTAGGGATGTGCCCGCAACCAAGGTACATGCCCTTGACTGGAATCAAACCTGGGACCTTTGAGTTCGCAGCCCCAACGCTCTATCCACTGAGCTAAACCAGTCAGGGCAACTCACTTCCCTTTTATCATTTTACTTGCTTCCTCCTGAATTCACTGAGAAAAACAGCTCCACCCAATCCTGTTTTGCTCTTGGGAATCTACAAATCAGACTCTGGAACTCTCATGGAAAAGTTTTATTAAATAAGATTCAGCATTTTTTACTCTTTGCCTGAAAAAAAAATTATACACACACGCCCAAAAACCAAGAATCTTTTTTTTTTAATACTCACCCGAGGATATTTTTCCATTAATTTTTAGAGAGAGTGGAAGAGAGAGGGAAAGACAGAGAGAAATATCGATGTGAGAGAAACACATCAATTGGTTGCCTCCTGCACACACCCTGACTATGGCCCAGGCCAGGGAGGAGCTTGCAACCGAGATACATGCCCTTGACTGGAATCAACGCCGGGACCCTCTATCCATTGAGCCAAACCGGCTAGGGCAAAAAACCCAAGAATCTTAAACCCCAAAACCTAAACAGTTTATAATCTTCCTTGTTCTGAGAATCTTCCTGTTTCTAAAGAGCTCTTAATTTCAAGGACAGATTAATGCTCAACAAGCAAAATATAAAGGCAAATGTGGGTTTCTAAGTCCTGTGACTTTACCAAACTAGAGAAATGTAGAGTTGAGCAGAACAATTAAATGATAGCTGGGTTATAAACAGTAACAGATACAGATATATGTGGAAAAGGACTGGGATCACGAAATAGACATACGAAAACAGGTCAGTTGCCAGGTGGCATGAATGCACATATAGCCTTTTCCCTCTGAAAAGCACATTGCTCTTCCTATGTTGTCCATTTTTTAAAATATGAACCTTGCCTCTGGTTTTCAGAGACTATTACCCCTCCCAGTCTCCAACTGATTTTCTGGCGACTCACTTTTCTCTGAGATCAGTGCGTTCCTCTACATGACCAGCCCTCCACCGCCTCTACCGGATTCCAAACACGAAAAGCAAAAGCATTTTCCAAGAAGCAAGTGTGCTCAGAACCAACCTTCTGACGTAGAACTTCATTTTCTTCTTGAACCTGGTTGGTCCTCTGGCACTCGGCATCAAAGTTCAGGATCACAGGCACTGGTGCACACAGTTAAAGAACAAGCCTGCCTGGGAAGGACTGAGAGGCCTCCCCCACTGACACGGCAGCATCACCCTTGAACACGAGACGGGGGAATGGAGCACAGACGCAGCGCTGTGGGCTCTTCTCAGCTTTACGGAGTAGTCTCTCCCCCGAGGCCAGGCCTGACCTGACTTCGTTCAGACAGACGTACAGACTCGTGACAATCTGCTGGCTAGCCCACAGAGAGGACATAAATCCAGCCCTGAGAGTTTCCTCTCCCAATGCCAGCAATGAAGAACCATATCCAGCGGGCTTCAGAGCCGGTCTAAGCATCGGCAACAGGCAGCTCAGAGCGAGCCCAGAGGCCAGGCTCTGCGGGCACACTGCCGGCCGCTCCACCAGCTGGGCCGAAGGGTCCACCACTTGGCTTTCCCCTGACAACTGAGAAGTTTCCCCTGGCAAAGGTTTAGACTGAGGAGAAAGCTTTCTGCAGCTTGTGCGGCCACATGCCACCATGTGAACAGCCACAGGGTAGGTCAGCGTGTCTGTCTTCCCCAACCACCTCAAACAGCGGCAGTCAGGAGGAGCGCAAAGCAGGCCTCAGCACTCAGGAAGTGAACGGAGGCTCGAACGGGCACTGTCTTGCACTGAAAAGACCTAGCGTGACATTTTCCATTTCCCTAGAGGGCCCACGTGGCTGTGCCATAACCACCTCTGGCCTGCGCCCGCTGCTGGTTTCATTTGAAAGCCCTCAGGATGCAGAGCAGCAGCAGGGCCAGAAGAAAGGCAAAGCTGGCGAGAGGAGAATTCATAGCAGCCACAACACGAAAGGAAAGGGCACCCTTCCTACCTCCAGCAGCAGATGTTCCTCCCAAACGGCTGCTGGGTGGGCCTCCGCAATGCCCCACTTATCAGTGACTCACCAGGCAGCCCCATTCAAACCAGACTCTTCTCCGCCCCCAGAGTCCCAGCCTAGAGAGCACAAGCAATGGATCAGCGGTTCTCAACCTGTGGTCGAACGACCCTTTCCCAGGGGTCGCCTAAGACCATCCTGCATATCAGATATTTACATTACGATTCACAACAGTAGCAACATTACAGTTATGAAGTAGGAACGAAAATAATTTTATGGTTGAGTCACAACATGAGGAACTGTATTTAAAGGACCAGAAGGTTGAGAACCACTGCAAATGGATAATGGTCCCAGGCCTGGGATCAAAGGTATTTCCTGACAAAATGGGAAATATGGTAGCCCGTAAGTTATTTACATTCTCTCTCAAATAACCACGCATATATTCTTAGAGTTGCTGTTTTCTGGCAACTTGAAGAACACTGAAGTCACCGTCAGAGAAAGCGACCCAAATACTAATCTAGGGAGGAAGTTCCAGCCCAAGAAGTATTCTCATCTGCTATCTAATCCCAGAAAGGCAAGTGATAGATGGGGGGGGTACAGAGATGGTGCTCTCGAGGATGCCTGGTGTCACTGAGCAGCAGCTGCCTACGAACCCCTGTATCTGCGAAAAGAGGCCCTCAGGCCTGCTTGAGGGCTCCTCTCAGAGCCCTGCACTGGTACCCCACTGCTGCTACAGTGCCCCAAGGCAACTACTACTTCAGCAGCAAAGTGTCAGAACTAAGACTTAGGATTCCCTGGCCTCCTGACAAAAATAACCACAATCTGTCCAGCCGCCTCCCATGACAATGATCCTTGGGCATTTTGTGGAAGAACTGATTGCATCAGGAGCAGCAGCCACTGATCACATTGTCTAGATGCATCGGAGTAGGCCCACAGCCCCGGGCAGCTGAAAGGATATGCATGCACTGAAACAGGACACTCAGGAAGTTGTGCAGGGACACAATGAAGGTGTCGGCCCACTGACGAGAAAAGTAGGTAGCAAAGGTGGGGTTGGTGTCTGGAGATGGCAGGAAGGGCAGGACGAACCAATCCTTCCACTCGGCCTGGTTCTGCAGCTCCGTGGCCTGCTTTGCAAAGAACTCCTGAGCCTTGTCATTTCTGTTTGTCTGCCAAGACACAGAGGAGACGGCAAGGAGGGGGAAGAGACAGAAGTCCAGAGGTAAGACTCTTCATCATTGCCTTTGAATATCAGCTTGCTAGGTTAAATGGTCAAACATAATCTACAAACTCCATAAAATAAAAGAAATCATCACTCATTTCTCAAGTTCCTTGTAATTTCAAAGAAGTTGGTTTAAACTGAAGTCCTGATGATAACTGCCATCCTGAAAATTAATTCCTAGATGATTTCAAACAATCTAATTAACTATTTCCCCAGGTCAGCTATAATCTTTATGATGCAAATTTTAACCCAGGTACTTATGTTCTTTAAAACACCAGCCAGGCCTGGCCAGTGTGGCTCAGTGGTTGAGTGTCAACCTATGAACCAGGAGGTCATGGTTCAATTCCCAGTCAGGGTACATGCCCAGGTTGCAGACTTGATCCCCAGTAAGGGGCATGCAGGAGGCAGCCGATCAATGATTCTCTCTCGTCATTGATGTTTCTATCTCTCCCTCTCCCTTCCTCTCTGAAATCAATCAAAATATATTTAAAAACCACCAGCCAGGCTTGCATGCTTAAAACAAGAGGAGAAATTGAAATGAGGAAGACAAGTCATGTGATCTGCAGATGAGAAAAGGGGGAAGGGGGGAGGATTAAGAAAACAGTCAAAAATAACTTACACTGCGACTGTTTCACCCCTTCCCAGAGTAACACAGACAGTCCTCTCTAGAAGTGAAAAGAAAAATCTACTTCTGGATCAAATAACTCTTTCCACCAAGGAATCCCTGAATCAACAAGCACCTGAATTGTGTAGACAAGATAAAAGCGGAACAGGCTGGTTTTCAGTTTGTTGATGGTGGGTCTGTATATGTCCTCCAAGCGGCTGAAGAGTCGCCGCTCCAGGTAGCTCCAATAATCCCGCAGGGCAGCCAAGTCATACACCTGCATTAACTGCTGCAACTGCTCCACAATCTTATCCACCTGGTGAGAGAAGGTGGTGAGGGACAGAAGGGAATCCCCCCTCATTCCACAGAGTTAACACAGCCTTTTCCTCTTGCTGTGGCTTCTGGATGTTAAATAAAATTTCAAGTTAGCGATCTAGAGAACTGTAAAAGCATGCTACTGTAATAGCGCTTAGGTTACTGTCTGATATTAGATATCTGGTCTGACCTTCTAGCAAGTGTGGAAATTTCGGGTGTTAAAAACGCTGACTCAGGAAGCAGGAGCTACTGGGCCTGGGTCTTGGACAAGAGAGAGCAAGAGAACCTCCGTGGTCCTCCTCCCAGCGCCACCATTCCAGGATTTCAAGGCTTATGGTGAGGGCAAGAGGCCTTCAGGTCATCCACGCACCCCAAAGCCCTTGCAGCTGCTCAGAGTGTCAGCTAAAGAAGTCCCCTCCTTGGGAGGAGCAAACGCACCAGAGCATACAAGCTGGAAAGGTGTATGGCGACCAGTACCGATCCAACACCCCCATTTTACAGATCAGGACACTGAGGCCTGGAGAACTGGGATGCTTTGTTTTGGCCACTAAGGAGCTGGTAATTCTGGCAAGATAAGACCTCCAGCTCCTCCTGCTGCTAGCTCACTGCCCCTCTTAATTCACCTGTCAACATTGACTGAAGTCAGCAGACAGACACGTATAAATTCCGAGAACTTCTCAACGGAAAATCATGTCTTAGCGGGGGCCACTTAACGCATTAAACCCTGCAATGAGGTCTTCCTCAAATGCTGAAGCCAAGCTGCCAAGGAGCGGTCGCTGGCAAGGCCATTCTCAGCCAACACCGCACGTGCTGGAAGCGGCTCCCGTGGTGGGCTGCAGACCCCTCGGCTCCCAGGGCCATCGGGAGCCAACCACAGAACCTTGTGCTGCCCAGATGCCAGCATCCACCGGCCTTCGCTCCGAGAGCCTCGTGGCCATCCCGGCCAAGGTGGGCCAGCACCTGCTGCAAGGCTGGGGTGCAGGACGGAGCCCCGACCCGGGGGCGAGGGCACCTGGGCTCCAGCCTCCAAGAGGCTGCAGGCTCGCGGGCAGCTTCAGGCAAGTCACGTCCCCCCTCAGGGCCCATTTCCTCATCGGTCGGGCGAGGGCCACACGCGCACAAGGGGAGGACCCCCCCCCCTCTCCCGGCGCTGGGACAGCGCCGCTCCCGCCTCAGGGGGCAGGGGCAGGGCCAGGGCAGAGCCGGCTCCCGGCTCCCGGCTCCTGCAGGGCCTCCGTCCGCCTCCGCCCGCGCCCGCCCGCCCGCCTCTCACCCGGAACCCCTTCTCCTTGTCCGCCTTGATCTCGGCCTCCAGCTGCCGCAGTGTGTACGTGAAGCCGCGGAAGAGCAGGTACTCGCGGACCAGCTCGTCGGTGCGCTCCACGGCCTCCGCCATCGCTGCGCGAGCGCCGTTAGGGGCCGCAGCACCCGAGGGACGAAGGGGCGGGGCCTCGGCAGCACGGGGCGTGGCCAGGCGCGGTGGCAGTCACGCCACGGCCGGCCTACCAGCCCGCACGCACTGCGCGCCGCACGGGTGTGGCCCCGCCCACTCCCCGCCCCTCCCCGCCCCTAGCCCCGCCCAGCTGCCCGTCATCGCCACCCTCCCCGAGTTGCGGCTGGAAAACGTAATGCTCTCCTGAGTTGCCTGGCACCGCTGGCGGCGGCTTTATCATCTGAGTTATTGAAAGTGGCTGCTGCCATCCAAGTCAAGAAGGGCTGGACCTTAGAGAACGTCCCAGATAGTCGCGAAGAGGGCAGGGGCCTAAGGTACCCTGCTCATTGGTATTATATCACGGAATCCTCTATGGCCCAGCGGTTCTCAACCTGTGGGTCGCGACCCCTTTGGCGGTCCAACGACACTTTCATAGAGGTCGCCTAAGACCATCCTGCATATCAGATATTCACATTACGATTCATCAAAGTAGCAACATTAGTTATGAAGTAGCAACGAAAATAATTTTATGGTTGGGTCTCAACATGAGGAATTGTTGGCCAGAAGGTTGAGAACCACTGCATGCTCTGCTCCCATTTTGCAAATGGGGGAATCTGGAGCCCCAAGAAGTTAAAGTGCCTGTGTGAAGTCACACAACCAGGTGTGTCATTAGTGAGTTCTAACTCCCCCAAAGCCCTGCTTTCATTACTAAGACTAATCAATTACAAAACAAGATAACCAGGATACACTGTTAGGAGGGGAAAAGGCAAGTTTCAGGCCAGTATATATAACATGGCTCCAGGTTCTTGTAAAAAATAAAACACATAGTGTGTGTGTACATTTTTAAAGTTAAGGAAGATTATACAGCCACCCTTTTTTTTTTCTCTAAAAGATGAGATTATCAGGAACTATCACTTCCTTTTTTTATTTGCTTGAAATTTTTACAAAGTATATATTTGTAACCAGGGAAATAGCCAATCTTGGACTCTTACTTTCCTCATCTATAAATAGTGTTGATATCTACCTTGCAGAATAGTAAAGAAAATTCAATGAGATACTGTAAAATGCTTAGCACAGTGAATAGCCCAGCAGTAAAGCTCAATGCCTGTTCCCTACTCCTTCCCTCTAATGGTATCGCTTTCTGTATTTATCAAAGCACAACTCAGAATCATTAATTTCACTCTGCTCAGACCCTCCAACCCAACTACATGGAAATTTAGCTCCAAGGGCACTCTGATCTGCATTAGAGAAACCAGAAAAGATAGCATCAAGCAAGCCACAGCAAGGCAAGGAAGGCAGAGACTTGTTCCTCCCTCTCTGCTGCTCTACTTCTCTCCACCCAGACACCCTTCCTCGTCTGCCAGGGCAGGAAAGCAGAGTTGCCTCTGACAACTGGAAGGGCCAAAACATACTCTACTTTGACTGGAATCTCAGATCATCAAAAATGAACTTGGGAGGTCCCAATAGATAGCAAACACCAAAACCTCCCCCTACAGGAACGTTGTGAGTTAAATTTCCCTAAGGGACCCTAAAGTGTCTACAGGGAAAAAGAAATCTGAGAAAACCAAAATGTTCAGCATTAGGGAAAAGCTTGAATAAATTATGCTACATCCATCCCATGCAATCTCATGTAGTGGTTTAAAATCATGTTTTTTCCCAAAAACTATTTAACTGCTTAGAGCAATAGTCACACTATGGGTTAAAAAAGTAAGATTAACACTCCAGGGGGAAAAATTCTGGCAGTTTCTTATAAATTAAACATGTGATTACTGTGTGATTCGGTCATTATACTCGTGGGCATTTATCCACGAGAAACGAAAACTTATCTTCACATAAAACATTGTGCACAAGTGTTCAAAGCAGCTTAATCCCTAGTAGTAAAAAGCTGGGAACTGCTCAAATAGCCTTCAAGTTATTTTGGTAGAAACTGAAATAAACAGGGGGAACACGCAATACTGTGACCCAGAGCATGGCCATCCTACCTCACCTCCTCTGGCTAAACAAACTGGTCCATCCATACCATGTAATACTACCCAGCAATAAATAGATATGCATTAGTGAGACAGACATGCACAGGTCTCAAGGAAATTATGCTGAGTGAGAAAAAAAAAACCAATCCCAAAGGTTACATACAGAACAAAAGCTGTGATTCCATTTACATTACATTTTGAAATGATAAAATTTACATAAAGTGGAGACCAGATTAGTGGTTGTCAGGGATCAAGGATAGGTGGGAGCATAGGAGAGGAAGAGAATGTGATTATAAAAGGGCACAGTGAGGGCTCTTGGTGGTGATAGAACTGTTTAGCAACTTGGCTGTGGTGTGGCTAGGTGAACCTACAACATGTGATAAAATTTTAGAGAACTAAAAACACACACACACAAGTGTGTAAAAGTAAAACAGGGAAATTTAAATATATCGGTAGATTATAAGTGTCAATATTCTGACTGTAATATTGTACTGTCATTTTGCAAGCTGTTACCATTGCGGGAAACTTGGTAAAGTGTACGTGGGATCTCTGTTATTTCTTACAGCTACATGTGAATCTACAATGATCTCAAAATAAAAAGTTTAATTTTAAGAAGTGTGATACAGAACTGTAGATAAAATATGATAGCTTTATATAATATTTTTGAAATATACATACACACAAAATATTTACAATTATTGCCTTTAGGTAGTTGTGTTGGATTTTATGGGTGATTTTTGACTTTGTCTTTATAATAGTTTTCAAATTTGTACTGTGAACACATATTCATTTTATTTCATTTATCTGTCATAACAACCATATGTCAGTGCCAACTCACACCAAGATTTTGTCAACTAACCCCAAAACTTTTAAATAAGGATTACTGCTAGACTAGGAATTCTCAATCATGAGCTTTGGAAACAATTCAGTTTTGGAAACCAAATGCAGGACCTCACACCTGAACTCTGATTGTCAAGTTGCATTATTTCTCTGTTTCACAGCTTCCTCATCTGCAAGGGAGAGGCCGTGAGTCAGAAGAAACCTGAGGTCCCACCAGCTCTTACAGTCAGTCCACAGGCCTCAGGCTGATGTCAGACACCTACTGGGAACCTTGATCTGTCTGTTTAGAGATCTTGGGTCTCAAAGATTGAAAGTGAACCACCTTCTCTCTGACCACTGCGACCACATCCCTTAAGGAGTAGCTTGGGTTAGAGTCAGCAAAGTCCCCACTTGTATAGGGCAGAAAACCACCAAGAATGGGCTTGGACTCCAGCAATAGGAATCTATCGGTAGATGAATCTATAGAGTCATTCACTTTCACTGCTGGAACAATTCAGGTCTCCTGGGTTAATAAGTAACACTGCCACTGAAAGCATCAAGTGGAGGACAGCATGGGGGAATTCCATCTCTGTTGACACACTTCCTAAAAAACAACTCCTTTCCCTGTGCAATCACGCTTCCACCTTCTGCAATAGCTGCCCTAGCACGCTCTCTCTCTTTCTCTCTCTCTCTCTCTCTCTCTCTCTCTCTCTCTCTCTCTCTCTCTCTCTCTCAGTTCATGCACTGGAGAGGGGTCCCTCAGCCTGGCCTGACTCCTCTCACAGTCTGGGAGCCCTCAGGGGCAGGAGGCCACCTGACAAATCAGGGGAAGGCGACGCCCCCATCACACCTCTGCTGCTGCCACTGCCAGCAGCACAAGTCTCGGCAGGCCCTGATTACCACTCCTTGTACCAGCCCTGGGTGGTTGGGGGGCTGAGGGGACAGGGTACCGCCATCTTGTAATTAGCATATTCCCTCCTTTATTGGCTGTGGGCACTTCCATCTTTGCAACAGCACAAAAGTCAATTAGCATATTCCCTCTTTATTAGATAGGAGATATATATATTGTATAATGATTCTCTAGAGAACCCTGACGAACATACCTTGCAAATGGTTTCTTCACTTTCAAATGAATTCCCTTATAGTTGTCTAAAATAGGGAATATTCTGCAGCAGTGGAAACAAATAGGGTAGATTTCTAAGTACAAATAAAATGCCTCTCCAACTCACACTGCTGAGTGAAAACAGAAAGTTGCAGGGTGATACTCTTACATATATTTCTTTCCTCCAAAAAAGTCACAAAACAAACATACTCCGAGGGAAAACACCTGTATGAATGTAAACATCTAACAAAGAATCTGGAAGCAGTCATATCAAACTCGGGGTCAAAGGTGCCTGAGAGCCAGAATGGACAGGGCCTTGGCCTAGGCAGAATTTTGGAGTGAAATAATTTTGTATTTATCTTGATAAGAGAGGAGAACTGACTCTTACCACGTGCTTTCTAGGTGACAGTTATTTATACGTAATAAAAGCATAATATGCTAATTAGACCAGACAGCCGAATGACCTTCCGGACGAAGCTGGGGCTGCAAGGGCCGAGCCACTTGCATGAATTTTGTGTGTCGGGCCTCTAGTTTATACATAACACAATTTAGTGTTGCACCAAAATCCGAAGGTGAGTGTCAAGAGTGCTCCTATACCCCAATTACCCTACGTGCATGCTGTAGGGTGGTCCTTAAAGTCACTGCGAGGTGGATCCTGGATAAGAATCCAAATGCATGCACCCCCAAGTGCCCTGTGACCTTTGCTTAGCCCCTGCCTTGGGGAGAAGTAGCTTGCCCCAGGTCAGAGAGCAGCAGGGGGGCGCCTGGCCTGGCTGCTACTCCTCGTGTGAAATGATGTAGTGGGATCCTCACCATCATGACATATTTAGGGGTGCTGGGCCTCAAGCAAAAAGACACCTACACACAAGAGAATATTCCACAGTGAAGGGGAAATGACTTTTCCCCCCCCTAAACTGGAAAAATACCTGTTTCCTACTGTCCCAAAGGGTGACAGCTTTTAAAGGTCTCTTCCACGTAACTCCTCCTAGTATTCATTCGCTTTTCTTCTCCCCATATTTAAAACATCATTATACTCTGATTTCTCTTCAGATCACATCATCTTTCACCTTTTACATTTCCCCTGTCCCATCGTTGTTTATGCATCTCTCAGTTTCCATGACATTCTCATGTTTTCCTCTTTTCTCCTGAGACCCAAAGCCGGGCGTCCAGGCCTATAATTCAAGGTGTCTTCTCTAAGCTTCTGGATAACCCTAGGAGGTAGGTGGTATAGCCCCGTTTGAGGGATGCCGCAACGGGGCTCAGGGGCAGGTGAGAGGAGCATCCATTGGGGAACATCCACCGAGTCCTCTGCGGGCACATACAGACCCCGTGAGGTTGCTGAGATGACACGGGTTTCTCCTTCCTGTCCCCGTCGGCCTCCTCTCGAAAAGAAGCCGCCACCGGGCAAGGTGAGAAGGTCAATCCCGCCCGCCTTCTTGGGCGCCTTGGGACCCCCAAAGTTACATTGTTTCTTCCGCTGCCCGCGCCTCATTGGCCCGCCACAGCGCATCCCCATTGGCTGTGGGTGCTGGGGACATGCCCTGATTGGTCCGTGCCTAGATGCTGGCTCTGTTTTTTGCCCAGGGCCGAAGCCATGGTCCCCACTCCGGCTGGCACAAGGCCCGCAATCACTGTCCTCGCTGTCACTGCCATCAGGGCTTCCCGTGGCCTCTTGCATGTCCAGAGAGTGGGGACGTCGAGTGCACAGGTGCCCATCCCTCCAAGGGTGAGTATCGACTAAATGCTGAGGTAGTCACACCCGCTCACCTCCAGAAAGGTGCACTTTGCCTTGTGTCAAGCCAGTGCATCTATTTAAACAGGTGAACATTCAGGTCTGGAGCCAGACTTCAACACAAATGTTTGTATGTGTCATTCTGACAACCTATATGTATTTTTGACAAGGACTGGACTTTTTTTTTTTTTTTTAATGTGATCTGATAGGTGTGCCTAGTGTTTGAATGGATCACACTTGAATGCTTAAAAGCCGTGGAAAGTTTCTCTGAACCTTATTTTCTTAAGTTTAGTCTAGGGAGTGTGTGTGTGTGTGTGTGTGTGTGTGTAAGTCAGCTCTAAGCAGGTGTTTTATCAGGAATGCATTTGGTATTGAAGGTATGCTTTGGTTTATCGATGAGAATTAACAGAAATATGGCATGTAGTATATACTATATCTATACTGAGTTCCCTCGATGCCCACACCTTTTAGATACCCAAACCTGCTCAGTTTTCTGAGTGGGAACAGAATATCCAGATTCGTCCCCTTATCTAATTCTGCCCCACCCCCCTTATGTGGTAATCGGGCGGCATCACTTTCAAAGGCTTTTTAAACTTCTCAGAGGTGTGTACCTCTTACTGTGAATGGTGTCAAGAACTGAATTCATGAGACTGTACATGGCTAAGATCCAGAGAGGCCTCTGGGGTTAGGGTGAAACTAGCTGCTCTTTCCCGTCTCAGTGGTTGTGTCTTCATCTTCTGTTTCCTTTAGCTCTTTCAACCCAGGGCCTCTGCTCATCCTCAGGCCTGGGTGGTGTGGCCTTGGCTGTCCAGGCAACAGAACTCTTTGTGGTTTTAGTGTGGGAGAAGGAGCTGGGGAAGGGAGGGTTCACATTAATCACGTATGGATCGCCACACAGTGTGCGTGGTACGCACCCTGGGGGATACATGGGTCCTAAGGACCTTACTGATCCTGGGGTGGGGGCATTCTACTGGGAGGAATAGAGGCTGCTGGGCTGGAGAGCAGATGTTTCTTTTGTCGATAGTCAAGGGAAGGGAAAAGGGAGATTCTGAGTTTTCCAAGCTATTGCAATGCAGATTTCCAGGCCCTGGGGATGGAGTCTCAGACTGTACCCTTTAGCTTTTCTAACTCCTTATACTGTTGGGAGCAGTGTCATGAACACACTTTGCATCTGTACAGAGCTTTTTGGGGACAAAGGTTTTTTTTGTCCTTTCTCTTGTTTTTAAATAAAAGATGACTTCCCAATTTCATTTTTAGAGTTAGTTCTCCCAGTGCTAGCAAAAAAGCCAGCCTTGGAATAAGGTAAAAAGGGCCCTGCCCTCCCCTCCTCCATCCTAGTCTGTGACTTCTGTGGCACTTGTTCTGGGAGATCCATCCCTTCACACAGATCCCAGGCACCGAAGGGACAGATGCAACTGTATTACTGCAACAGAGAGCTCTCTAAAAAACAGCGCCTTAAGCTCCAGTCAGGTCCACAGTGCGCGTTAATAAAGATAACCTGAGAAGAATGTTGTATGGGGGAATTCATAGCAAATCATTCCTCGTGGAGAGCACAAGGCAGCATTTAAGAGCGGAATATTTAAAACTGCACAAGGTCTAGTCATGCTCAACACCTCCTTGGCTTGATTCTCCCTTAAAGCAGACAGGAAGGAGCTTCTCCCATCTTCCTTGTGGTGTGCCCCACCCCCACCCCAACGCCGGCTCTCACAGCTCCTGTCACCGGGAGTCTGGGTCAGGCGGGGTGAGGTGGAGGTCACAGGCCCCAGTTGCTGGGCAGGATGCTCTAGCGCCACCTTCTCCCCTAGCGGTGGCCGTGAAAGCTGCCCCTAGGGGGAGCAAGCAATGGGATGGTCTGCCCCCTCTGGGAGAGGCCGAGGGCTGCACACTGATCCCGTGCCTGAAACTGACCACACTGCCGGCTAGATATTTTAGGAATGGCTTTGGGTAGAAGCCTGGGAGAAACCCAAATTATCAGCATTGACACTGGGAATGCGTTCAGGATGTCCCACAGCCCGGGGGCCTTGGGTAATAGAATTTCTAGACTTAGAGAATCCGAGATTCTGGGAGGTCCCTGCTATTGTCACCTCCATTCATTCATTGACTTAAAGTCCCTGGTGTGCAGGTGCCTTCATTGTCCTTATATTTAAATAAGTAGGGAGAAGCTATGCCCTTGGGTCAGAAGCGTCTCATTTTTAAAATACATATATTTTATTGATTTTTTACAGAGAGGAAGGGAGAAGGATAGAGAACTAGAGACTACGAGAGAAACATCGATCAGTTGCCTCCTGCATACTCCCCACTGGCGATGTGCCCGCAAGCAAGCTACATGCCCTTGACCGGAATCGAACCTGGGACCTCTTGGTCCGCAGGCCAATGCTCTATCCACTGAGCCAAACCGGTCAGGGCAGAAGCGTCTCATTTTGCCCTAGGCAGCTCACAACCTTCACTGTTTCATGGTGCTTCGTATGAAAGACATACTGGCTTCTGGAAACTGGAGACTATGAAGGTGTGGCCCTCGATATAACCCGGCCCACGGGCTGGAGGCGCCGTTGCGGGTTCTGCGCTGTCCCGACCTGGGGCTGGTGTGACTCCTGCTAATAGATGGCACAGGAGCTTCCTGCCATGGTCTGGGCAGCAACACGAGGGAAAGCAGATATCCTGAAGACCACATTGTTGGTGGGAGATTTGCCTTCTGACCTAAAAGGCGTTTTCAAATCCCACGCTGCCTGATTGGGTTCCTGACCCCTGGCCGGTTTCACCCCTAGAACTTAGAGGCAAAGCTTTCTTCCACCCCTTCCCCGATACTCCCTCCCCCGAGGAGATTCCCTTCCCAGCTGCTGCCCGCTGGGGTGCTTTGAAAGAGGGGTTGCCACACGTATGCCCAAACCATGAACGTCTCAGAAGAGCCTGGGGAGCGTGTTGCCCACCAGATGCCCGGCCCCACCCCAGTAACTTCAGATCCAGTGTTTTTGAGGCCTGGGCAGGCGGGGTGAGGTGGAGGTCACAGCTCCCAGTTGCTGGGCAGGATACTCTAGCGCCACTTTCTCTCCTAGCGGTGGCAGTGAAAGCTGCCCCTTAGGGACCATGTATGTTTTCAATACTCTCCCCAAGTGACTGAAATACTGTACATAAAAACTGGCTGCGGTCATGCATTGCCCCTGCCCAGCAGGATTGAGCTCAGGGGAGAAGGGGCCCAGCGAAGACCTCCCATT
>PVJC01016675.1:0-14577 GCA_004026665.1 Murina feae | reverse complement strand
ACAAGCTAAACCCACTTCTCTGTCATCATGTGACTTTTCGCTTTCACAGGTAGAAGAGTGCATTCTCTTCTCCTTGAAGAGCACCTAAAGAATACACCTTGATGGGTTATGTTTTCATATCTGTACGCCTGTGTAACCACTACCCAGGTCAAGGTGGGGTGCATTCTGGCATAGGAAATGCCACAGAGGGTGGGCCGCCTACCCGTGTTCAGCTTTTAACAGAAGGTAAAGAATATGCTCTCAGGGTACAGCTTGCTCTCCTTGGCCACAGCAGCCCATGAACAAGCATCTGGTGAGTACCTGCAATGTTCTGGAAGCTTCCTGGTGGAAAGCAGCAGTGCCCTGCACCTGTAAGTCAAATACGAGCGGGTTTGTCTTTAGGATTGAACTTAAATAACACGTTTTGTGTCACCCGTTGTTCACTACGTATCTACTATTGATTCTCTTCGTTGGTTTGGGATCCTTTACTTTCTTCCTGCTTCCATCTGCCTCCCTTTTCTTTAATATTGTATCTTTACTATCTAGGGCCCCCCAAAGCATAATATTACATTGTAGCTTTTAATGGCGACCAGTGAAGAAGGCAGCGACCCCAGTCACACAGCGGCGCCCTGGCCCCTGGCACAGGTGCAGGTGCAGGAGCTGGAGCCTCGGGTGGCCCGCAGACGCCAGTCCCAGGCTCGCCACCGAGCCACCCTGACGAAGCTCTTCGGTAACCTCCGGAGAATCGTCTACCAGCAGTCTGACTTCACAGCCTCGAAGGTAGGAGGACCTGAGTTCGGGGAGGGAAAGCCCCTCTATGTGGAGGGGCTGTGGGGCCAGGTGGGGACGGGCCTGGAGGCTGCTCCTCCCATTCCTACCCCTGAGGGCTGGGGCCTGCCCGGGTGGGTGAGCGATCAGCTGTGGACTCCACGTGGTGCTGCGCCTGCCTCTGTCTGGCTGTGCTCCGTGCCCTGCTCCGCAGGCCTGTCAGTCCCCCCTCCCGTGTGGTCCCACGGCCTTCTGTTTCTACTCCTTTTAGCACTTGCTGAGTGCTAGTTTGTGTTACAAGTAGTTGTTTCCGTCCCTGTCCCCCCTGATAGAATGTCAGCACCCTGAAAGCAGGGCTGAGTATCCGTTCGTCCCCGGCCCAGCACAGCTGTGTCCCCTTAGCACACATACCTGATGAGCCTGTCACTCCAGACAGCGATCAGTGGTCAGCGTAATAAGCAGCATTCAGCAGTTCTCGCTTTTTCATAATCTTGCAGTTACCATTTTGACTTTAGTAATAATTTGGGGGACCTAGATAATAAAGATACAATATTAAAGAAAAAGGAAGTCAGATTGAAGCAGGAAGGAAGTAAAGGAAGGAAGAGAGAGAGGGAAGAAGATAGGAAGGAGGGAGGGATGAAGAAAGGAGTGAAGGGAGGGAGGGAGGGAGAGAGGGAGTATGGGAAGAATGCTTGTGATTCTAGTCTTGCAGAACAGGAAATTCAGAGTTCAAGCTGACAGAGCATTTAAGTGTTTATGTCAACTGGCATGCATGCATTTAAGAAATAAAACTGCTGTTAGACTAGCACATGTGCTATTAACCAGCCGGTTGCACTTTGTGACCAGTGAGTGGAAGCTGCCTGGGGCTGACAACCACTCAGGCCACCTCTAAGTCACCATTCATTCCACCTTCAAGGAGCACGTGGATGTAGTCGTTTGCCTTTTTTGCAGCCCTAGTAGTTTGCTGAGCGCAGCTTAATTGTTTCAGAATATTTTGGTGAGAACCATTCCCGATGACAACTTAAACTTCATAAATAAATAAATGAATAAATAAACGTCATGCCTTCTGCGCATCAGAACAAACTTTCTATGCTTTTTATCAACAACGTGAAGGACGGTGATTTTGCATCCCAAGGCCTCAGACCTGAGAAGGGGGCTCCTGTGTCTGCAAAACCAGTCTGTATAGTGGCAGACCGGCCTGTCAGTTTGTCTGTCTCTGTCCTCAGTGGCAGGTTCTGAACAGGGCGAAGAGTCACATCCAGGAACAGGAACAAGTCTTGGATAATCTGCTGAAGGTGAAAGGTAACAGGTCCTACCTGCCACCCCATTGCCCTCCCAGGGGAAGAAAGACGGGTTGGTTTTTCTATTAAAAACAAAGACATGGGGTTAAGTGAAATGAATGAATATTTACTGAGTACCTACTGTGTGCTAGGTAGACACTGGGCCTGGGCCAGGGGCACGATGTGATTCACAGCCTCACTTCAGGGCTGTCAGCTGTTGAAGGGACCTGATCTCATTGTGAGAGGCTCGAGAAGACGTGGGCCAGTGTTTGTCAGGACCTGGTTCCCTTCCTTGGCGCTCGGTTTGGGAGAGATGGCTGCTGGGAACTTGAGTTTACTGAGCTGGTGGAAGCTGAACTCTGAAAGGGATACTTTCGATGCCTTGAGTGAGACGGGCCAGTCCAAGAAGCCCTTTCCCCTCACATCTGGAAGGAGGGGTGCAACTGGGCTCTTGACCCCCTAACACTGACCCTGGGTGGGCTCAGGGACCCATGCTCCACCTGGGAAGACAGGAGAGACTCAACAAAGGCCCAGCTTTCCCCTTGCCTTCAACCCCCCAACAGAATCCTTCAAACTGCAGGATGGAAATGCAAACAGCTTAGAGGAGGTCAAGGAAAAATATGCCAGCATGTTCTCCGGAAATCACAGGTAAGACCCGCCCCTGGAGCACAGGGCCTGCTGGTGTCGCTGTCCGCCACCACGGAAGCCGCTTTCCACTGCAGCACAGGAAGGGCGGAGAAGGGCTGCTCGCCGGTTAGAACCCTCTTGTGCTGGGGAGAAGTCATTCCTATTTTACCTTATAACATGCCTTACATTTTGTTTTCTGAGGATAAAAATCTCTGCTTATTACAGAAAATGTCAAAAATACAGAAAAGCCCTCAAAAGAAAATTAAAATACATATTGGTTCACCTCTCAAGGAAAACTAATGTTAATTTCAAAGCATAGCCTTCCATTAAAATTTTTTCTTGCACATTATTTTATGGAAAGATGAGATCAAGTATTTATTTTGTATTATAGCTTTTACAAACTCAGTTAGTGGCCTTATTGGCGGGTGCTTAAGAAAATAAGGAAAATCCAAAGCTCAGCCTGATTCCCAAGGTTCACAGGAGCCAAGAGAAGCCAGTTTGGATTTCTGAGAGTTTTGATCATGAATGGATGTTGACCTTTGCCAAGTGCTTTTTCTGCATCTATTGAGATTGTAAAAATCATACTATTTTAAAATCAAATATTGATAAGAATTTTAGCTTGTTGATATGGCGAGTTACATGGATAGATTTTCAAAGTTTAAAACAGCTGTCTCCCAATCATAGGATAAACCCCACTTGGTCATAATATATTAACACACATGTGTGTGTTATAATATATGATCTATATGATGTATATCATATATAATTTCCTATATAATAAAAGGGTAATATGCAAATTGATCCTAACAGCAGAACCACTGGGAATGACTGGTCACTATGACACACACTGACCACCAGGGGGCAGATGCTCAGTGCAGGAGCTGCCCCATGGTGGTCAGTTTGCTCCCACAGGGGGAGCTCTGCTCAGCCACAAGCCAGGCTGATGGCTGCCAGTACAGTGGTGGTGGTGGAGCCTCTCCCACTTCCTTAGCAGCACTAAAGATGTCCGACTGAAGCTTAGGCCTGCTCCTCGCTGGCAAGTGGACATCCCCTGAGGGCTCCCAGGCTGCCAGAGTGATGTCTGACTGTCAGCTTAGGCCTGATCCCCCAGGGAGCAGGCCTAAGCCAGCAGGTGGACATCCCCTGAGGGGTCCCAGACTGCAAGAGGGCACAGGCCAGACTAAGGGACCCCCCTCCCCTGAGTGCACAAATTTTTGTGCACCAGCCCTCTAGTATATCATATATTTGCTAAGACTGTTAAGAACGTTGGTGTCAATGTTCATGGGGGACATTAATTTGTAGTTATCTTGTTTGTGTGTTCTCACCAGCCTGCTCCCAAATAACATTCATCCAGAAGACTTTGACAACTTGTACCCTTTTGAGGCAGTCGGGAAGGATGCTGAGGATGAAGATGAGGAGGAGGAAGAGGAGGAGGAGGAGGAGGAGGAAGACCAAGAAGAGGAGGAGGAGGAGGAGGAGAAGGAGGAGGAAAAAGTGGAGCTCCCACACTCCCCAGTCACTTTGCCACATGACCTCATGGAATTTGAACGGTGTGAACAGCTGAGCCAGGTGGCCCTGTGCACAGCTGGAGCTCCTGTTGGGGAAGGGGCGAGGCTCAGCTGGGCAGCACTGCAGCCTCAGCGAGCGCTTAGGCCAGGCCCTGAGCTGTGGATGCTCAGAATTTTAAGGAGGGGCTGGGGGATGCGGTTGGCAGAAAAGCTAAAGAAATAGTCTTGAAGGTACATTTGCATAGCACATAACTGTGTTTACTTAGACCCGGTGCTTGTTCGGATGCCTTTGGAAGGGGGAGAGGGTTGATGGTGATTATAAGGGCTAGCGCCCCCTCCCACACCTCCCCCCCAAAAGTCTGTTTTGGGCAGCATTATCATAAGAAAGATGGGGCTGGCTGGCTCAGACTCCCACTGCCACTCACCGCCCGCCACAGACTGAGCCCCTAGGCAGCCACATCAGCTTCCTGGGCGTTGGCTCAATAGATGGGAGGCTCCGTCCACACCTGCGCCTGACTCTCAGGCCTCAGGTTTAAGCGTGTGTCACGTCCCATCTGCACATCCAGGGGCTCGGAATTTTAAGCCATTTTTCTGTGGGGTGAAAGCTGAGCCAGCCACGCCTCTCATCGTCTCGTCTATAAGGCACAGGGTCTGGGAGGATGTGAGGAAGGACTGTGAAGCAGAAATCTGTCTCCATGGCCCCAGAGATGACATCTGCTCTCCAAGGCTCAGGGTCCCCAGAGGCTAGCAATGGCAGGCCCCTGGCGCAGCACAGAGTGGTGGCTACACGGAGTCCCGAGGAGACGGCCTGGGTGGGGGCCCTTGGCCTCAAGCTTCAGGTCTGGGAGATGCTGTCATTTCTGCTCCAGGTACCTCAGCTTTTACAAGCAGACAATGGACCTCCTGACCAGGAACGCGATCATCTCCTCCCAGGAGGTGACCCTGCCCGTGGTCTCCGCGGCCATCTCCCACCTGTGGCAGACCCTCTCTGAGGAGAAGAAGGTCAGCCTCCTGCAGGCCTTGGCGCAGAAGCACAGTGACCTGGAGGGCCTAAAAGAGTCCCCCCAGGAGACTGCCTATGCCGAGGACAGCATGAAGGACAGTGGAGTCGACAGCCAAGGGGCCAGCTGCTCGCTCGAGTCCACCCCGGAGGAGGTGAGTGGTCCCTGGGCGGTGGTGTGGAGGGGTGTCACTCCAGGCCAGGAGACTCAGGGATCCTCGAGGTCACTCAGCAAGTCTGAGGAGCTGTTTGGATCCTGGCTCATGTGGTCAGTTTCTGATTTTCCTGACATCTCCACACCAGAGAACAGCATTTCTTATTCTTTGGTTTGTTTCCTGGCCTCTCCCTGGGGGTATAGAAGAGAAGCCTTAGCCTGGTCCGAATAGCTCAGTGGTTGAGCATCAACCTACGAACTAGGAGGTCACGGTCAGGGCACATGCCCGGGTTGCGGGCTCGATTCCTAGGCCAGCGTGGGGCATGCTGGAGGCGGCTGATCAATGATTCTCTCTCATCATTGATGTTTCTGTCTCTCTTTTCCTCTTTGATATCAATAAAAATATATATTAAAACATAATAATTAAAAAGAATAAATTTTTAAAAACAAGAGAAGCCTTAGATGGTTGTATCAGCTGGGCTTTTTACCTGCAAGTCCTAGGCTCATTAAAACCCGAAGGAATGGACTGTGCCCACCCAGGGAGGTCCCAAGGCAAGGCAGGGTCTGGTCAGCATCTCAGTGATGTTACCATGGACTCAGTTTATCTCTCTGCTCTGCTTCAGCTTAAAGCTGGTTTCTCACCTTCCCTGTCCTTCCCACTTTCCCTGCCTCCCAGACTCCTACAGCGATCGAGCTGTCATTCCTCTATATCAGGTTAGAGAAAGTTGTCCTGTGGCTTCTTCTCAAGGATCAAGGAAGAACTTTTCCAGAAATTCCCGGCAAACCTCTTCTCTCTCATAGGCCAGATTTGGCCAGATTGACAGATTACTGAGCCAATGACCTGCATAATCAAGATAAGATAGCATTTAGACCAGCCAGGCCCAATCTCTAAGGGGAGGTCAGTTCTCACCCCAAAGAGCATTGCTACCATTCAGTGAAGTTGGCTTTGGCCAATCCAGGGCTGGACGACAAGGCCAGCAGAACAAGGAGCAGTTATGTCCCACACAGAGACAGAGCCACTGTTCCTGTGGCTTCTAAAGTAGTGGCAGCTCCTGGTCCATCTGACACTGTTCTGCTGTGGAACAGTTGTGTTCGGAGCCAGGCCTGGACTCTGGGTCGGGGGGTGCTGGGTGCTCCAGAAGGCCTGCGTGTGCCCCTCCTGGGCTGGCTTGTGAGGGGGTTGCCTAGTGGGGGCAGCGTGTGGCCTGCAACTTCAGTGGGCAAACTGGCTGAGGGCAGGGACTTAAGTCTTGGACCCCTGCTCCCGGCCTGCAGGGGAGGCATACAGAGGTGAGGGGCCTCTAGGCTGATGGACATGGGAGCTCACTGACCCTCCCCAGATCCTGTTTGAGATGACCAAAGGGACAGGAAATGTCTAGAAAACCAGGAGGGGCCATCCACAAGGCCAGAGTCCCAAGAGGTTTGGTTCAGGGGAAGCACATTGTCTGAGGACTCGAAGGGCAGACACAACTCTGGGAGGAGAACCCCCCTCCTCTGTGGGGAGCTGCCTGTGGACCCGTGCCAGATAAAACAGCCTGGCAGCGAAATTGTTCATGTGAGAAGGTTCCATGCAATAGTTCATCTAAAATTCAAATTTAACATAGTATCCTGTATGTTTATTTGCTAAATCTGACAATCTTAAGTGTATATCACATTCCTGTGGAATATTTAATATTCTTCAACAAGTTAAGGAGAAGCAGGACCAAAAACTGTCTAAATAGCCATTCCCAATTGGGGATATATCCATAATATGCCTAGTGGAAGGATGGAGGGAAAGAAATCACTATGTTAACAATGGGCCTCTCCAGGTGTGCTTGTTTCTTGGTGATTTTTATTTTTCCTATCGGTTTCTATTTTCATGATAAACAAGTATTTCTTTTATAATGCAGACAATCCTATATAATAATCCTATATAATAAAAGGGTAATATGCAAATTGACCCTAACAGCAGAACAACTGGGAATGACTGGTCACTATGACACACACTGACCACCAGGGGGCAGACGCTGAAAGCAGGAGCTGCCCCTGGTGGTCAGTGCACTACCACAGGGGGAGCTATACTCAGCCACAAGCCAGGCTGAAGTGGTGGTGGGAGCCTCTGCTGCCTCCTCAGCAGTGCTAAGGATGACCGACTGCAGCTTTGGCCTGCTCCCCACTGGCAAGTGGACATCTCCCAGGGGCTCCTGGGCTGCCAGAGGAATCTCTCACTGTCAGCTTAGGCCCACTCCCCAGGGGATCAGGCCTAAACCAGCAGGTGGACATTCCTGGAGGGGTCCCAGACTGTGATAGAGCACAGACCAGGCTGAGATTCATCTAGTGCACAAATTTTTGTGCACCAGGCGTCTAGTATTTAATAATAGCTAATATGGCCCTAGCCAGTTTGGCTCAGTGGATAGAGCCTGCAGACTGAAGGTCCCAGCTTCAATTCTGATCAAGGTCTCATGCCTGGGTTATGAACTCAATCACCAGTAGGGGCCATGCAGGAAGCAGCCAATCAATGATTCTCTCTCATCACTGATATATCTATCTATCTCTCCCTCTCCCTTCTTCTCTGAAATCAATAAAAAAATATTTTAAAAAAATAATAGCTAATATGTTTGAGCCATGATGTGCCTGATGCCTCACACAGCTCTTCTTATTTAATCCTTGCAAGACCCTATGAGTAGGCACTGTTGTGATTCCTGTTTATAGAGGAGGATTTGAGAGATGAGGTCACTTGTCTGAGGTCACGCAGCTTACTGAGTGGCAGGGCTGGGTGTTGGCTCTCCTGCAGCCTAACTCCAGAGCCGAGTTGTGGCTCAAATGGGCTCTGCACCTGCAGAGATGTAGATGAGCCCTTCTCCCGGTAAACTGAGACTCAGCTCTGGCTGCTGCCTCTCATGAGAGGAAACCATGGTCCCCAGCCCCTCCCTCTGGGGTCGGCAGTTTGTTCTGGGCAGGCAAGCGCTTCATATTCCCCTCCTGGGAAGGTCACCAAGCAGAGATCCTGAGAGTCGGAATGGGCCCAGCTTTCATGGGCACGCTCTTCGGAGATGAGGGGTAAAGAGAGGCAGTCTTGCCCCTCATCCTGCAGCAGCCCAGGGCAAAGGTCCAACTGTTCCGTGCTTCCTTTCAGCTCCTTTTTGAAGATGCTTTCGGAGTGGCCTGTTTCCTGGATGAAAGTGAGGCACCAAGTACATCTAGCTCCAGGTGAGGACAGGGTATGAGACGGTGTGTGTGTACACGGGTGTGTTGTGTGTGTGTATACACGTATGGGGGTACCCCTGCTGGGATGTTTAGGGGCTTCCCCTGCAGCCCTTCAGAGGGCTGCATAATTCAGCGGGAGTCCTTGGAGGTCCCCTTTTCCCTGTGATTCGAATGGGCTGGTCCTAGCATTGTGCCATTGCCCTGGGGACAGTATGGTCTGGGGTTCTTCTGAGTAGAACATTCTTCCATCCTGGCCCAGGGTTGACACAGGTTATCAACTCCAGATTGTTCATGTTGCCCTGTTTTCCCAGGGTAAGGTGGCCATTGGCAGGTTATAGCCCTTGGTCTGACCTGAGACGTGGGCGGGGTCAACATGGAAACAGGCCCCATGGCCCTCTTCCTTCCTCTCTGAAATCAATAAAAAAATCTTTTTTCTACTTCACCGGGGAAAGGTGGGGGGGCTGCTGCCAGAAGGTTCCTAGCTGGCTGGAACGGGAGGCCAAAATGCCAGCTATCCTGGCGTGACTTCCGGCTTCTTTGCTCTGGGTCCCTGGATGTTGGCTTCTCTCCTTGTCCCAGGAAGGCAGGGGAAAGGACTCTGTAAAACAGGCTTTTTCTCTGCATCCATGTTCCCCCTGAGACCTCCTGGGTGGAGGCATCTGAAGGGACTAAACTCAAGTGTGCCATGTGCCCACAGGTGGGCCAGAGCCGTGGGGCATCGCTGTAGAGGTTAACTCTTATGGGCAGAGGACATATTGCCCCCTTGTTCCCGAGGCCATAGCTCAGGCCCTAAATTAGGACCCAGGAGCCAGTCCCCCCATTGTCTCATTTCCCAGCGGGTTCCAGACGTGATATTGAGCTGAGGCGACGCAAACTTTCCGAGAAGGACTCCTGGCTCTCCGAGGATTCAGCGGGGTGTTTGAAAGTGCTTGCTCGCATCATCATCTGAGTTTTTAGGGGGTACAAGCAGGGGTCAAAAGAGTAGGATTCAAAACCTTGGTTGTTTCTCTCCTTCTCTGTTATCAGTTCTATGTTTGCCAGCTGCAACCAAGAGAACCCAGAAGAAAAGTTTGAGCTCTACACGCAGATCATCAACTTCTTCGAAGACCTCTGCTGTGTTCACACTCAAGAGAAGCAGGTAGGACGGAGCGGAGTGGGAGACCTCCGGCTCCCTTCCTCCCTCAGGATCCAAGTCCCTTCAGGGGAGCTAGATCTCACCCAGATCACACCACAAGGCTGCTGATGGGTACACTCTCTCATTCTCTCTCCGTGGCCTGCTCCATGGATGCTCGACTTCAGCCTAAGGCAGCCTGTGGGATGGAAGATGTCAGGGGAACTGAGGGGAGAGAGAGGGATGCCCTTTAGGACAGACCTTGTTGTAGCGACCAGGTCCCAGGGCCTGGCTCTTCCCAGGAATTCCTAAATGTCTTGTGACTCCTTGACTCCTTGCCAAGAGGCAGAGCTGTTTCCCCATCTAGACCCCCGGCAATATTTGCTGTCAGCTTTGAGAAGATGTTAATGTCTGACTGTGCAACTTGTAATGACATAAATAGCGCAGGTCTCGGTTAGGAGGTACATTCTAGAAGCTTTCTGTGGGGGAGGAGTTTAGGCCTGAGCCACGGAGCTTCATAGCCATAGCTTTGCTGTACTAATTTAGAAAAACTACAATTGTTTGTCTTAAAAGGTAAGCAGTAATAATGAGAATGTTTGTGTAAAAATAACCAGCTTTTCAACAGGCTGAGGAGGAACGTGGCCCTTTTCTCATGGAGCCCTGGTGAGAACGCATTAGTGGGACAGTCTTTGCTCTCCCTGCCTCTTTGCTGCACTTGGAAGAAAAGGAAGAACATGCAGGAGTGGGAGTAGCCACACAAAGCAGAGGCACTCAAACTGGGATCACCTTGAGAGTGTCTTGGAAATGCAGGCTCCTGGGGCCCCAACCCCCAAGGTGCTCACTCAGTGTTTTGAGGTGGGACCCCAGGAATCTGTATTTTGAACAGGTTACCCTAGAGCAAGCATGTCAAACTCAAAGGCAAACACGGGAAAAATAAACAAGGCATGTGGCCCACAGGCTGTGAGTTTGACATGCTTGCCCTAGAGGTTCTGGTGCAGGAGGCCTGGAGCCTTCAGAGCTGCTGGTTTGTAGAGGGAACTTCCATTCTCTTCCCATCCACCTCCCCGTCGGCTCCATGGGAGGTGGCTGAGTCAGATTTCATTGTTGGTGCCACACACTAGCACCAGCTGGGTGGTGCACAACTCCTTGTTCTGGATCCCCCTCGGATACGCTGGCTCCCCATGCACCACCCCCTCAGGAGAGCACGGAGAATGAGGACCCTTCTCCAGAGCTGGAAAGGCTTCATCTGCAGACTCATCCCCCAATCTGGCTGTCACCCTGGGACCAGGTTCCACATTCATGAGATGGTTACCTGGGGATGCTTCCCAGGGCCCCAGGGGATCAAGCCCAAACCAGCAGGGCTAACAGACGACAGGGGTCATTTCTTGCTGGGGTGGGGAGAGGCAGCAAGTGCAAACACCCGGGGACATACTTTCAGAGGGAGAAGTGACGGCATTCGGAGAGCTTGGCTGGGGTCCTTGTAAAGGCAGTGAGGAACTCTTGCTAAACAGACATGGTGCTGCTTCTTGAAAAAACAATCTCCTAACAGTGCACCCATGTTCAACTTCAAGTTACCAAAAGGCACCCAAGGAAAAGTGTCTTTCCTACAAGTGCCTCTTGATTACGACCTAGCCCTGCCTCAAAGGCAACCACCACGACCAGTTTCTTGAACAGCCATCCAATGTCTAAGCATTCTTTCAAACGCAAATGGCGGTCTACTGTGCCCTGGCTTTGTATCTTGTCATTTTTAAAAAAATCTTTTTATTGACTTTTTTTTTTTAGAGAGGGAGAGGAAGAGAGAGAAACAGCAATATGAGAGCGAAACATCAAACACTAACTGACTGTCTCCTGCATGCCCCACACCAGGGATTGATTCTGAAACCCGGGAATGGAACCAGCAACCTTTTGGTTCATGGGACAATGCTCAACCAATGGAGCTACACCAGCCAGGGCTTTCTTGCCCTTTTAAATTAGTCTGTCCCACAGTCTGAGAGCGATTGCATTCCTTCTTTAGAAACAGCTGCCTGGTGTTCCATTGGTAGATGCATCATGGTGTAATTCAAAGTCCTGTATCGATAAGCATTTGAATAAAACTGTCAGACTTCCCCTGTCTCTCTTCTGGGCTCCTGGAATTCCCCAGGATAGGAAAGAAGCCAGTCTGCAGTATGCAGGAAAAGCCTTTTTTGTGGTCAAAGAGTAAAATGGACACAGGACCTTCCCCTGACTGCCCTTACTTCCTGACTGTAGGCGGGAGGTGAAGATGCAGCTGAAAAGATGTAGGTAGACACTGAGGGAGCGGGGCGCACCTGCAGCGGAGGAGCCTCCTCACCCCCCAATCTGGCTGTCACCCAGAGCTAGGAATCCTATATCATAAAAGGCTAATATGCAAATTGTCCCTTGGGAGAGTGCTATGACGTGTGCTGACCACCAGAGGGCAGCACAGAATAAAGGAAGACCCTGGCCAGCAGTGGCAGCTGGGGGAAGACCCCTATTGGTCCTAATTGTTAGCCAGGCCTAGGGACCCTACCAATGCATGAATTTCATGCACTGGGCCTCTAGTCCTTAAATAACTATCAATCCTTTGCCACCCTGTGTGTTGCAGGAAGAAGACCTTCTCATTGATGATGAGCTGTTGATGTTGCAGTGCATGGAGACCTTTGATGATGAAGATCTGTAGTGCAGAAGGGCTGGGCGGAGAGGCAATGAGTGAAGTGGACAGTTTCCAAGTTTGAATGCCCGTGGCACCCGCCTTGGCCTTCTGGGATATTTTGGATGGACTCTCCCAGAAGCATGTTGATGGTTTTCATTTTGATTATTATATATATCTGTCCAATTTTCCCAGCACCATTTATTGAAGAGACTGTCCTGGTTCCATTGTATGTTCTTGCCTCCTTTGTCAAATATTAATTGAGCATATTGGTTCGGGTCGATTTCTGGGCTCTCTATTCTATTCCATTGATCTATATGTCTATTCTTGTGCCAGTACCAGGCAGTTTTGAGAACAGTGGCTTTGTAATACAGCTTGATATCTGGTATTGAGATTCCTCCTACTTTGTTCTTCTTTCTCAGGATCGCTGCAGCTATTCGGGGTCTTTTTTTATTCCAGATGAATTTTTGGAGAGTTCATTCTAGGTCTGTAAAATATGCCGTTGGTATTTTAATGGGGATTGCATTGCATTTATAGATTGCTTTGGGTAGTATTGACATTTTAATGATATTGATTCTACCAATCCATGAACATGGTATGTTCTTCCATCTGTTTATGTCTTCCATTTTGATTATTATAAAGCATTAAGAGCAGCATGGCTCTGTGTTGTTTCAGGGCTGTGTGGTGAAGGGGCTGTCCTACAGGGCACACCTGCTCCCTGTGCTCCTTTGGGCAGGGTGGTACCGGGCACCGCTGAGGCGCAGACCCTGGGCCTTCCCAGAAAAGGACAGGCAGTGCCTGTCTGTGGAGGTGCCAAGATCCTGGGCACTTTCAGTGCATTCTGGGTTCAGGTTGTTGCTCTGCGGGGTTCTGGAGGCTTTTGGGGACCACCCATTCATCTCGCATGCTCTGGGAGCCCGGAATTGTGCTGACCCCAAACGAGTGTTACAGGACACTGGTCAGGGTGGGACCAGCGACACCTGCTTCTTCTGGTAATAAGACCCCTGAACGGAGCCCACGCCAGGTCCCAGTGCTCCCCAGCGAGGCTCCTGGGCAAGAGTGTGTAATGTCCCTGGGCATGTACACTGGGAGTAATATTTGGTCAAACATTATTCTAGATGTTTCTATGATGGTATTTTGGATGTAAATCAGTAGACTTGAAGTAAAGCATGTTACTTACCCTAATGTGGTGGGCCTTGTCCAATCAGTCGAAAGACTGACTAGACCAAAAGAAAAGACTTAAGGAAGAAGGAGTTCCACCAATGACAGCCCTCAGAGACTCAAGGTGCAACTCTCTCCAGTGTCCTGGGGTCTACCCTGCAGACTTTGGACTTGCCAGCCTCCACAATCCAGGAACCCATGGCTTAAGACTCTCTCTCTCTCGTGTATGTACAGCACATATGTAGATATATAGTATGTATCTAACACATGTATGTGTATGAACATGTGCATGTAGGCATGTGACTATATTTATGTGAACATATACACACACATGCTATTGACAGAGTTTTCTCTAGAGAACCCTGACGAGTCCACTGAATGTGCAGAAAGCATGGGGATGGCTTTGCCTGGCTCTTTATAGTTTATACATTTCAGCAACAGTAGCTGTTCTTCACTGAAGGCTGTTTCATCTCCTGTCTGTTCCACAGCCCAGCTCTCACGGCTCACCGTCCTGCGATGCAGGAGGCAACCCCAAGGATGCCCACTCAGGGGTGCAGGGCTGCAGCTTCGTTGGCACCTGACTGTTTGCAAACTGCAGGGGCACAGAGGGGAAGGGCCTCGAGGAGCCAGCAGGGCAACTTGCCTCTTTGGGAAGAGACCTATTCTTTCAGCCAACAGCCCCATCTCTGTCCCCTGCTCCACCCCAGGCCTCTTCTTCCAAGGCATCAAAGTTTCCTAAGAACATGCGGACTGCAGGAGTTTCAATGAAGATGGACATCAGGCTACACTGGTTTTCATGACAGACAGCAGGGCTGGCGCCAGGAGAAGGATGCAACCTGAGGCGAGGCCACGGGGACAGAGTACCAGGTCACAGCATGCTTGTCACGGTCTTCACCTACTGCATATTGGGCTGCCACAGTGTACAGGATGCTGGGGGTGCTCAGGAGGGTGTGGTCTCTACCATGCCTGCAAGGGGAGACCAGCACATTCTGGGTTGGAGTGGGGGTGGAGAGGGCTTGGGGATGTGCATCAGAAGAGACAGCCTCACATCCGGGTCTCTATGGCACCCTTTGGGCGCTCTCCTGAGGAATCCTGGGAGCAGAGTGTGAGCTGACTCACTCCCGTCTCCCTTTTCCCACCAGATTCCCGCCTGGGC
>PVJC01016674.1:0-33425 GCA_004026665.1 Murina feae | reverse complement strand
CCCCTGCTGCCTCTTTCCCACTCCCCAATGCCCCTCCAAGGGCCTGGACAGCTGCCAAGCAGGCCGCCAACCCCCTGCCACCTCTTACCCGCTCCCCGATGCTCCACAAAGGGCCTGGGAAGCCCACCAAGCAGGCCGCTGACCCCCTGCCACCTCTTACCCGCTCCCCGGCCCACCACCTTGCTTTCCCACTTCCTGGTGCCCTGGTGCCCTGGTGCCACTTCCAACTGCCAGCATAGGCAAGCAGTTGCAACAGAACCCTTTGGTTTGCTCTGGTTCCGTGGCTGTTGGCCTCCATCTTGGCTGGGCTAATTTGCATACAGTCACTCTGATTGGCTGTTGGCCTCCATCTTGGCTGGGTTAATTTGCATACAGCCGCTCTGATTGGCTGGTGGTGACGGTCACATTTGCATGTTTCGCTTTTATTATAGAAGATTTTTTAATTTTGTTTCATTGTTTAAAGTATTACATAGAGTAGTACATATGTCTTTTTTTCCCCCCTTGACCTTCCTCCGGCCTCCCCTATCCCCCAGTGTCTTGTGTCCATTGGTTATGCTTATATGCATGCATACAAGTCCTTTGGTTGATCTCTTCTCCCCCTTCTCCTCCACCCCCCACAACCCTCCCTGGCATTCCCACTGTAGTTTGACAGTCTGTTCAATGCTGCTCTGCCTCTATCTATTTTTGTTTATAATGGTCTTTATTATCCATAAATGAGTGAGATCATGTGGTATTTTCCTTTTGTTTTGTGTTGTCCCGAAGTTCTCTTAGGCTCTCCTGCTTTAAAATTTTTTTTTCTAGAAGCTGCTGTGTTTGGGTATTTTTTTCTACCTTGTCTTCTAGCTCACTGATGCAGTCCTCTGCTTCTTCTAGTCTACTGTTGATGCTTTATATTGAGTTCTTTATAGCAGTGATGTCATTTTTCATTTCTTCTTGGTTCTTCTTCATTTCCTCTTGGTTCTTACACATATTGTTGAATTTGTCTTCCATTCTTTGCATTCATCTTATCACCATTTCTCTGAATTCTTTCTTTGACAGGTTGCCTGCCTACATTTCGTTTACTTCCTTTTCTGGTGATGCCTGCTTTTCTTTCATATGCGGGCTGTTTCTTTGTCTCCCCATGATCTTTCTTCTCTGGGTGTCTAGTTATGTAGTTCTCTCTCTCCTGCATTGATTTAAAGGTACAAAATGCAACACAACAAGACACAGTGCACAAGGCACTGAACACAAATATATTCACGATACTAATAACCCCAAATAAAGGTGATCACCAGAGAAAGAGAATTAGGGAATAAGAAAGAAAGAAGAAGAGATAAAGAAAAAAAGAAAAAAGAGAAAAAAAAAGGAGTGCAAACATGAAATTGGGAAAAGGAAAAAAAGTAAGAGAGAAAAGAAAGAGAATGAATAGGAAAGGGGAAAAAACTATTTATATGGGGAGAAAACTCCAATAGAACAGCCATTAATCCCAACAAATGCCAGCAACAAATACCTAAAGATGAGTGCAAACTACAAACAACAACTAATACCAAGCAAGGCAAGGGAAAACTGAAGCAAAAAGTAAAAACAAAACAAAACAAAAAGCAAAACAATCTCACAAACAAGCATAAAAACATCAGTATAATCAACAATCAAGCAAACAACAGCAAAATGACAGAAAAAAATTTGGATAGTGAAAAAAGAGATGAGAGAAGTGTGCATGGACTTTGAGCAGGGGATTGGAAATAAAATATATAAGTAGGGTGAAATTTTAACGGGGTAAAAAGAAAGAATAAGGAAAATCTAAAGCAGGAATAGGATAAGAGAAACAGGGTAACAAAAGGAGAAAAGTGAGGAAGAGAGTGTTGGCATAAAGGTAAAGTTGAGATAGAGTAAAATGATGCTAAAGGAAAAATGAAAACAGAATGTAGGACAGTAATCCCAAAATAAAATAAAGAGAAAATAAAATGACACTTTAAAAAAATGTGAAATAATAGTAATAATACTGATTAAAAATAAAAATGTAATAATTAAAAAGGTAAAATCAAGTGAGGAAAAAAAATTTAGTTTCTTAAGTAAAAGATGAAAAATAAAAAAGTGCAGTAGTGAAGGTCATTCACTTCCTCTGCTATTCTGTTTGGCACATCTGTTTCCTAGTCAGGACAGTATTGAAGTTCCCTGTGTTCCACTGCTTCTCAGTGTTGTAGGCCACAGTCCTGATTTTCCAGCAGACAGTACTTCTTTGTTTCTTATGCTCCTTTATTTGTGTTTACACAAGAGTCAATTTGAGATTCAACCTGTGGATGGCAGTGTTTCTGGATTGACCTCCGGGTCTATAGGTCCTTTCTAGCTAGTGTTTAGATTTTGTTTTCCCTGTGGCACTTAATACTGGCTTGGGGAAATGGGCTGCCCCAGAGCTGGTTCTCTGATCTTTATTCCCTGCTCTGATCCCCAGGTTCCACAAAAAAAAAACTGTCCCCTTCAGTTTCTTAGAATGTCCCCAATTGGCTGATCCTATGTATTGGGCTTTGTAATCAAAAGCAAGGTTTTAAAGAGTGGGGGGGGGGGGGGGGGGGGGGGGCAGCGGGGAGACCCACAGCCAGAATAAGTGCGTGAACTCTGGTGCTGCAGCGCAGATCTGTGCAGTCTTTCTTCTCCTTGGGTCTAAGCAGCTGGCACACTTAAAATTTTAGGCTGCCCTTTTGTGCCCAGTTCAGCTATGGGTTGCTTTTTTAGAGTTCCCTTCTGTTAGCAGCCCTGCAGATCCCCTTCCACATTTGAGGATCACACTAGCCCCAGCTACCTTGGACTTTTTTGGACGCAGACTTCCCTGGATCCTCCAGCTCCTGCCATGCATGTTTCTCTCTCCTGCCCCGACCACAGACCTCACCTTATCCCAGGCTAAATTTGACCTTTCCGTGAGGGGGTGCAGAGCTCCTCCGAATCTGCGTGCTTGCACTGCTTGGGGACTGGTGTTGCTGGATTTGCAGCTGTTTACTGGGTGCTGTTGTTGTAGATTCCCGGGATTTTCAGGCTTCCAACAACATCCACTCTCCCCTTCAAGATGGTGTGGTCTCCGTGTCAAAGCTGGTTGCTCCAGGAGGGATTCCAGCAGCAGTGGAGGTTTCCCGGTCAGGGGAACCCCATCTGGCAATCCTCTGCAGTTCCCTGGAGTATAGCTGTCCCTCAGGTCACAAACAAACACTCCCCGTGCGGCCACACACTCTCCCTTTGTTCTCTCACTCGCACTATCTTGCAGTCTGCTTTCCCTTTGGCAGCCATCTTCCTTCCGCTCTTATCTTTTTTTATCATCAAACCACATATTCCTCCTGACTGCTCTTATTTAATGACTATTAGTCACTCTAACTTAAAGGCTGTAAGTCATCCTGGATTCATCTCTTTCATCCCTTATATTCTAAACATTTCTCTTTCTTCTTTCTTCAGATTCCCCCGAGTTCACTGAAGGCCATGGCTTTAGGCTGTTCACAGCTGTTGTGCGTTGGCCACCTGTCACTTGTGTCATTCAGTAACAACTTCACATTCTGACTCTAATTGTCCTACTCTCTACACTGTTCCTATCATTATTCTTAGTGGCTAGTCATGCATGTTGATGATTTATCTAACAACCTGGCCTATTCATGGCCTCTCACTGATTGGCCTCTCACTTCTCTGGTCACCCTTGAAATTACATGTTCTTGTGACTCAAGCTCTAACCTCTTTCTGGTGCTCCTACTTTAAAATCCTTTTGATTTTATACATTTTTCACTGGATAGTCAAGAATGCTTGTATCACTTCTGTCCTTACCCAATTTAGATTTTATATTTATCTAATAAAAGAGTAATATACAAATTGACCCTCACTCTGTTAAACCCAAGCCACGCCCACCAGCCAAGCCACGCCCACCAGCCAGTCAGAGCAGCTGTATACAAATTAACCCAGCCAAGATGGCGGCCAGCAGCCACGGAGCTAGAGCAAACAGGAGGCTTCCGTTGCACCAGCGATGGAGTTGAAACTGCCTGCCTAGGCCAGCTGGGCCTCTGCTCAAGGCAACAAAGTTTCAATTATAGAAGATAAATAAACCCCAGAAACTTGATTCCAGCCAGCCTTGCTGGGATGTTGGGTCAATGGGAGCTGTGGGCAGCCTGCAAACAGCCCTCAGCCCCTCACCCAGGCTGGCCAGGCACCCCAGTAGGGACCCGAACCCTGAAAACGGCCCTCAGTCCCTCACCCACGCTGGCCACACCCCCATGGGGTGAGGGTCCCCACTGGGGGGCTTGGCCAGCCTGCAAACAGCCATCAGCTCCTCACCTAGGCTGGCCAGGCACACCAACAGGTGGACATCCCCTGAGGAGTCCCAGACTGCAAGAGGGCACAGGCTGGGCTGAGGGACCCCCTCCCCCCCACTGAGTGCACAAATTTTTGTGCACCAGGCCCCTAGTTCTTTTATAAACATCTCAGTTGCCTTGCCTTCCATTCCATTTTACAATAAAATTGGCTCAACTCCAAGCCATGCTGAAACCTGCTGTGTGCCTTTTCCATTGCCTGCTGCTTGCTGTTTGAACACAGATTCATGGCCACATATTCAAGTATGAATTAAGAACTTCCCAACAGTCTCCTGCATTCTCTTGTAAGTTCCCTTTCTCATTCTCCAAGATGACTGTTTAATACCTCTTTCTTGTTACCCCTTCCTCCAGCTCTCAGATGGAGCCATTAGAGAAGAATTCTCTTAGAGCCTCTGCCCCATCTACAAATCCTCACCATCTTTTCTGTCCCAGAAGACAAGTATCTGGGTTTTTCAAGGACCACTTTCTGTGCATGCTCTGGAATCAAGGACTTTGGTTCCTTTGTTCATTGCATTTCTCTTTCCTGAATTGTTAATCTTTTTCTCTGTATTAGATTGTTCCCATGTATACTAATAAAAGGGTAATATGCTAATCAGTTTGGGTAGACCAGACATCTTTCTGGATGTCCTTCCGGACAAAGCTGCAGTGGCTACAAGGGCTTAGGAGGGCCAGTAGCTGGCACTTGCAGCAGCAGTGGGGTGATGGGGGCAGCACCTTCCCCTGATTGGCTAATTGCCTCCGCAGAGAGAGGCCAGAGGGGAGCGGGCCTAAGTCTCAGCAGGATATCTTTTGAGGGCTCCCAGACTGTGAGAGGGGTCAGGCTGGGCTGAGGGGACCCCCACTCACCCCAGTGCATGAATTTTCATGCACCGTGCCTCTAGTAAATATATAAACATGCTCTGGAATCACCTATGTTTAAACAAAGAGAAGTAAATAAGAAATCTTTCCTTTGTTCTGTCTTTCAGCTGCTGTTTAGTTTTTGTGTTCTCTTTTTCTAGCCAGTCTTTTTGCTTATTTCCCCCCTACAGTTTGCTTTGAATATAATTTAAAACTTTTTAAAGTACTGAGGTAAAATTCACATAACAAAATTGTCATTTTAAAGTATATAATCCAGTGGTATTTAGTACATTCACAATTTTGTGCAACCACTACCTATATAAACTTTCAATACCTTTTCATCATTTCAGAAGAAAACTATGAAGCAGGCACTCTTTCCCTCCCCTTCCCCTACCCCTGACAACCTCCAGTTTGCTTTCTGTCTCTATGGACTTATTCTGGATATTTCATACAAATGGAAAAATATACTATGTGCCCTCTTTTTGTTTGGCTTCTTTTACTTAATACAATGCTTTGGAGATTCATCCATGTTATATATGGATTAGTACTTCATTACTTTTTATGGCTGAATAATATTTCATTGTATGGATATATCACATTTTACTGATCCATTTATCTGTTGATGGACATTTTGATTATTCCTTTTGGCTATTGGGAATAATGCTGCTATGACATTCATGTACAAGTATTTGTGGGCCATGTAGTTTCTTTTGCAACTGTTCTGCTGTTGCATCAAGAAAGTATCCGTAGTTACTATGTAAATGATGGGCACCTTCAGATTTGACCTGAGGCTGGCTGGATTTGGCCTATGGGTCGTAGTTTGCTGACCTCTAGCCAAAAAAATTTGATATCTATCCATTGACCTCAGAATTTGGGAGGGGGCAGTAGATGGTTTGCTACTTTGAGCAATATATTTCTAAAGCATTGATGTTTCAGGAGGAGGAGCCTTTTGAGAGTTCCAGTGAGGAAGAGTCTGCTACTGAGGACCACCAGAGTCTAACTTCTGTGGTTGATGTTGAGGACCTCGGCAACATTATGAATCATGTCAAGAAAGAAAAGGTACTGTAATTTTGGGAAATGACTGGGATCCTCCAGTGGATTAACATCTAGCATTCTGTGTTGGTGTATAATCCACCTGATCTTATAATTGGACAGTTTTATTTATTTGCCTCCTGTCTTGAGAGTTTTATACTTTTTTGCTACATTTACATGAACTCTGTGAAAGTCTTCCCTCTTGGCCCTGTGAAAATGAGTTTGTAGTAGCATAGGCAGAAGATTTTTATGACAAGAACTGAGGAAAGGCTAGATGGTAGGGGGGATTTCATTCATTGTTTAGCTGAAGGTGACAGGATGGCTACATGGTAAGATTGATCAGTGTTAGGATTTCAAGTGGAGCTCTTGTGAAAAGTTGCTTTCCTGTTTTGCAGACTGAGTATGTTGAGTTAGGGATGATGGCAGCTTAGTCTGCAGGTGTTGAGATCAGCGTGGGTAGAGACCCTAAGAATCCAGGAAATGTTAGTGTGAGTTGTCATTGTCTCAGTGACTAAACGAATGCAAGAATGTAGGATTTGGGGCAGATTCCAGTGATCTAAAATTGAAATAACATAAAATATACAATTATATAAAAATATAAAATCTCATAAATTATGTGTGAGTTTTGGGAAATAAGAATATTCTAAACTAAAAATGTATCAAGTGCATAAGTGTTAGAAACAAAATAAGTAAAACTATGGAAAAATCCAAGAAAATCATAAAATTAATACAAACTTAAACAAAGAGATTCAATAAGGATATCATAGGTAAAAAGTAAAAAAATTTGTGTTTCCAAACTATAACCAGTTAGAACTTGTCATGGAAGGAAAGACCACATAAAAAAATAAATGACTACATAGAAATACATTAAAAAAAATACCCTAAATCTATGTGAGGAAAACTTTATAAAACATTTCTGAAAGGTATGGCAGTGCCCTGAACAAATGGAAAGACATCTTGTTTTTGGGTATGATGACTCAGTACTGCAAAGATGTCAGTTCTTTTAAGTTAATACATACATAGGTATGATACAATTCATTAAAAATTTCAGTACATTTTTTTTCTGGAGATAGACTGGTTGATTCAAGTGGAAAAATAAACATGCAAGAATAGCTAGGAAAACCTTGTGGGAAAAGTAGTAATAAGAAAGGTCAGATCTATCAGATATTGAATCTTACTACAAGACATCTGGTTCTAGCTCCTGATGAAACAGACCAAGGGAACAGTAAAATTCTAGGAATAGTCCCAGGTATATACAGAAATTGCATGTATGATAAAGGTGGCATATCCTTTCCCTAGAGTGAAAATATACTTTTAAAATAAATGATGTTGACAATTAGACACTAGTTGTGAAAAGATGAAACTGGCTCTGTACTTACATGCATCACATACAGGTATTGACTCTAATTGGGTCAGAGATCTAAATGTTGAAGAAATGTATAAATAGTAGAATTAGTGCACTATTTTTTGACTTAGAGAAAGGTTTTCAATATGATTCAAAATCAAGAAGCTATAAAAGATTGAATTTACCAGTGATTTTTATAAAGATTTATATGACTATAAACAAAATCAAAAGACAAATGATAAAGTGGGGAGAAATATTTGAATTAAAAAGAAATCTGAACCTAATAGAAAAAATGCCAAAAATATGAATAGGTAAGTCTCAGAAAAAGCTCTACAAATGGACTTAAAAATATATTTAAAAAGTACTCAAATTAAAACTGCAGTGACCTACATCTCTTACCTAGCAAAATAACGAAAATTCAAAAATTGGGCAGTACACACATTTGGTGAGGCTCTGGGGAAATAGTCACTCACACCTTGCCAAAGGGGGTCCAGAATTGTATAACGTGTGGAGTGCCCTCTGGCAGTCTTGACCAAATTTACACACATTTGCCCATGATCCAGCAGGCCCAGTTGTATGAATTTGCCTTGAAGATAAATGTTCACAAATGCAAAACAGCATCTGCACAAGGTTATGCCTCACAGCATATATACCAAACAACTGTCTGATATTGATTGGAAAAAGCATGGTCTATCCACAAAATACAAAATTGTGCATTTGCGAAACGTAAGATGTATCCATATCATTAATGTGAGAATGTGTCAAATCTCTAAAAGCCTGACAGATGTTAGAATGAGCAGTAAGCTTGCCTAGATATTTTAACTTGGCTTAGTAGTATATGTTTTTCTACAGTAGATTAATTAGTCTGTTTCAGGTTTTCTGCTGTTATAACTAGCATGGGTCTAGACCATTTTTACTTTTAAAAATATGTTAATATTTTCTTAGGTTATATTTTTCCATAGTTGATATACTAGATTAAAACAAATGTATAATTTTATGGCCCTTGATTAAAAACTCAGTAATTTTCAGTGGTAAAACTGTCTTAAGACAGAATAGATTTCAGTGCATGAGATATTTTCCGGCTTATAAGACGACTTTTTAACCCAGGAAAATCTTCTCAAAAGTCAGGGGTCCTCAATGGAGCCGGACAGAGACCGCAGATGTCTCCGGTCGGCTCCTTTATGTGCCGCAGATGGTCTCCGTCCAGACTTTTTAACCCAGGAAAATCTTTTCAAAAGTTGGAGGTTGTCTTATACGCCGGAAAATATGGTAGGTAGATTTCTGGATTTAGAAAGATATTTAAAGCTTTATTTGTACTGAAAGAAGAATTTGGAATAATCTCTCCCCCAACTCTCTTGAGGCATAATTGACAAATAAAAAATGTATATATTTAGGTTGTACAGCATGATTTTTGATAAGATTATAATGTGATGATTTGATAAATGTATACATTATGAAATGATTGCCACAATCAAATTAACACATCCATCACCTCACATAGTTACCTTTTTTGTGTGTGTCTTGAGAACACTTAATATCTAATCTCAGCAAATTTCAAGTATACACTAAGAGTTTGGAATAATATGTGGGTTCATTTTTTCTTTGCTTATTTATCTTATGTCCATTAGAGGGCACTGAAGAAAAGTACTAAAGAAAAATTTGGATAGCCACATAACCTACTGTTTGAAATATAGTGATTTTTGAATTTTGTGAACCTTAAGAAGTTGGGTTAGCCCGGCTGGCATGGCTCAGTATTGAACTTTGACCTATGAACCAGGAGGTCACGGGTTTGATTCCTGGTCAGGACACACACCCAGTTTGCGGGCTTCCCTGTGTGGGCATGCAGGAGGCAGCTAATCACTGATTCTTTGTCATCATTGATATTTTTATCTCTCTCCCTTCCTCTCTGAAATCAATAAAAATCTAATCTAATAAAAGAGTAATATGCTAATTGGTGTCACTCTGCTACACCCTAAGCCATGCCCACCAGCCAGTCAAAGAGACTATATGCAAATTAATCCAACCAAGATGGCAGCCGGCAGCCACGGAGCTAGAGCAAACAGGAGGTTTACTTGCCCTGGCGATGGAGGAAACTAAAATTCCCACCTGCCTAGGCTGGATGTGGCCTCCACTCAAGGCAACAAAGTTTCAATTATAGAAGATAAATAAATCCCAGATACCTGCTTCCAGCCAGCCTCGCTGGGAGCTTGGGTCCCTGGGGGCTGTGCCCAGCCTGCAAACAGTCATCAGCCACTCACCCAGGCGGGCCAGGCACCCCAGGGGAGAACCCCAGCCTGAAGGGGTTGTGACCAGCCTGCAAACAGCCATCTCACCCAGGCTGGCCCGGCACCCCAGCAGGACCCCTTCCCTGAAGGGGTTGTGGCCAGCCTGAAAACAGCTCTCAGCCCCTCACCCATGCTGGCCAGGCACCCCAGCGAGACCGCCACCCTGATCCGGGACACACTTCAGGGCAAACCAGCCGGCCCCACCCATGCACCAGGCCTCTATTCTATATAATAAAAAGGTAATATGCAAATTGACCCTAACAGCAGAATACCTGGGAATGACTGGTCACTATGACACACACTGACCACCAGGGGGCAGAAGCTGCCCCTGGTGGACAGTGCACTCCCATAGGGGGAGCTCTGCTCAGCTACAAGCCAGGTTGATGGCTGCCAGTATAGTGGTGGTGGTGGGAGCCTCTCCTGCCTCCTCAGCAACGCTAAGGATGTCCAACTGCAGCTTAGGTCTGCTCCCCGCTGGCAAGTGGATATCCCCCAAAGGCTCCCGGGCTGCCAGAGGGATGTCTGACTGCCAACTTAGGCCCGATTCCCCGGGGAGCAGGCATAAGCCCCAGGTGGACATCCCTCGAGGGGTCCCAGATTGTGAGAGGGCACAGGCTGGGCTGAGGGACCCCCCCGAGTGCACAAATTTTTGTGCACCAGGCCTCTAATATATTATATTAAAAAGAAGTTGGTTTATAACATTTCAGGTGACTAAAAAAAGATCTCATAAAACCATTAGATCTTGGATAAAATATATGTATTTTTTTCAACTTCATTATGATTTGAAAATAAGCCACTAGTTTTTGTTTTACATTATTGTGTGGTTATGGCAGAGTTTCTAAATATGTGTTGTGTTTTCATTATATACTAGAGGCCCGGTTCACAAAAATTTGTGCACTCAGGGGGGTCCCTCAGCCCAGCCTGTGCCCTCTCACAATCTGGGACCCCTCGGGGGATGTCCACCTGGGGCTTACGCCTGCTCCCTGGGGAATCGGGCCTAAGCTGGCAGTCAGACAGCCCGGGAGCCTTCGGGGGATATCCACTTGCCAGCGGGGAGCAGGCCTAAGCTGCAGTTGGACATCCTTAGCGTTGCTGAGGAGGCAGGAGAGGCTCCCACCACCACCACTATACTGGCAGCCATCAGCCTGACTTGTGGCTGAGCAGAGCTCCCCCTGTGGGAGTGCACTGACCACCAGTGGCAGCTCCTGAGCATCTGCCCCCTGGTGGTCAATGTGTGTCATAGTGACCAGCCATTCCCAGTTATTCTGCTGTTAGGGTCAATTTGCATATTACCCTTTTTAATATAGAATAGAGGCCTGGTGCATGGGTGGGGGCTGGCTGATTTGCCCTGAAGGGTGTCCCGAATTAGGGTGGGGGTTCCGCCGGAGTGCCTGGCCAGCCTGGGTGAGGGGCTGAGGGCCATTTTCAGGCTGCCCACATCCCCTTCAGGGAGGGGGGTTCCTGCTGGGGTGCCTGGCCAGCCTGGGTGAGTGGCTGTTGACTGTTTGCAGGCTGGCCACAGCCCCTTCAGGGTGGGGGTCCTGCTGAAGTGCCTGACCAGCCTGGGTGAGTGGCTGATGGCTGTTTACAGGCTGGGCACAGCCCCCAGGGACCCAAGCTCCCAGCGAGGCTGGCTGGAAACAGGTAACTGGGGTTTATTTATCTTCTATAATTAAAACGTTTTTGCCTTGAGCAGAGGCCACAGCCAGCCTAGGCAGGCAGCTTCCTCCATCACCGGGCAATGAAGCCTCCTGTTTGCTCTAGTTCTGTGGCTGCTGGCCACCATCTTGGTTGCGCTAATTTTCATATAGTCACTCTGATTGGCTGGTGGGTGTGGCTTGGGATATAGCAGAGTGGCACAATTAGCATATTACTCTTTTATTAGATTAGATTAGATGTAGTATACTAAACTCAGTGATGGATGTTATTACGGCTTTCTGTGGGGTTCAGTCACACATTTCTGAGCTCTTTCAGCCAGATCATCGTTATGTATTACACTAAATTTCCTGAGTTGTTACTATAGAGGAAGCTCTAGTACTTAAAGCTTTAGGGCCAAAGTACTTCTATTATAAGACCTCTTTTTGAATAATATTAACTTTAATGGAGTTACATATCTGAGCTTGTGTGTCTGTTGGTGAGTTATTTCATTCTCTGTGCTTCACTTTTCTCATCTCTAAAGTGGGAGATAATAATGGCAACTGCCTTCTCAAGTTTTTATGAAGATTGTCCACCAATGGTCTTTGGCACCAATTCAACACCAACAGGAACCCCCAATTTGGAGTGTAGTGAAGAAGGAAACTATTCAATTCAAACAGCTCAATCATGATACAACTCAATTATGAACAGCATAGCTATGGAACAACACAACTGTGAGGTGGCCCTTAGGTGAGGCCTCTCTCTGACAGCTCTGCCCTAGCCCACTCTACCTTCGTATGCCCCTCTCTGGTCCTGTAAGATGTCTTTGGCGTTTCTGCTCCAGTGGGGAAACACAGTCTTTAGTCTTGGGGGAAAGAAAAAGTGTCCTACCAGAATCAGAGAGGAACAGATTTATGTATAGAGAAGTCCCTACTCCTGGTCTCTGGTTAGTCTGTCCTCATGTAAATGGGGACTCCAAATACTCACTGTTTAATTGATTCACAAAACACTGTCCTGACTGTTCAGAATGGATTGCTCTGATTGGTTGGTGAAGATGTTAATGAGGATATAGCTGGACAGCTCTGATTGGATGGTGAAAGTCTTAGTCTATTGGTCGAACTATGATTCCAGAAACTCCTTTATAAAGGTTGGCTCACACTGCAGGAACATAGTACAGGCAGGCAGTTCAGTGTGAAAGGCAGGCAACTTAGTACAGGCTTCTCACTGCTGAAGCATGGCTTGTGTGAGAGGCCCTGCTGCTAAGCTCTGCTTTTTAAATTTGAGCCCAGTTAGCCACCAGGAGCCCTTCTCAGAGTCTATAAGAGTAAATAAATTCATCCATCTAAAGTCTTTATTCTTTTGCCTGCCACACAGTATGTACTTGATAGTTATTAACTATCTTCTATCCACACTAATAAAAGGGTAATACGCTAATTCGACCAGATAGACCGGACATCTTCCAGATGTCATTCTGACATCCTTCCTGACAAAGCTGGGGCTTGGGCGAAACCACCTGGAGCCCCAGCTGCCTGTGGCCAGCCAGGGCGAAGCTGCCTGGGGTCCCAGGTGCCTGTGGCTGGCCTGGGGGAAGTCGGCCCCAGGGGAAGCCAGCCCGGGTCCCGGGTGCCTGTGGCTGGCCAGAGGGAGAGAAGCCCGGGTCCTGGTTGCCTGTGGGCAGCCAGAGGAGGGAAGCCTGGGTCTCGGTTGCCTGCCAGCAACTAGAGGGAAGGCCAAGTCCTGGGTGCCAGAGGAAAGCCGGTGTTGGCAGCTGGGGGAAGGAATACCTACTCTTGCATGAATTTTCGTGCATTGGGCCTCTGGTATCCTATATAATAAAGGGTAATATACAAATTGACTCTCACACCCTCACAAGATGGCTGCCTATGACCAGGCCAGCATGGGGGTTAGTGAGGGACAACCAAATGACTGAACAAGCAGTCTGTGTGGGGTGACCAGGCAGGAGGGGGGCAATTAGGGGCAATCAGGCTGGCACGCAGAGGCAGTGAGGGGTAATCACGCTGGCAGGGGGGGCAGTTAGGGGCGACCAGGCAGACGAGCAATTAGGAACCTGCAGTCCAGGATTGTCAGACATCCCCCAAGGTGTCCCGGATTGGTGAAGGTGCAGGCTAGGCTGAAGCTCCTCCCCCCACCCCCGGAACGAATTAGTGTGTGTGTGTGTGTGTGTGTGTATATGGCTAATATGCAAAGTGTCCCCTCAGGAGTTTGACCAGGAGACCAGTAGTTTGATAGCTCACCATGACATGTGCTGACCATCAGGAGGCGGCATGGAATGAAGGAAGGCCCCAGCGGGCAGCCGAGGAAGGGAAGCCCTGACTGGCAGCCATAAGGCCCTGATTGGCCCTGATTGCTGGCCAGGCCTAGGGACCCTACCTGTGCACAAATTTCGTGCCCTGGACTTTTAGTTATCATTATAAGAAGGTGCCTTCAAATGGGCTAGGTTAGGTTCTTCCCTTGGTAGTAAGGTGTAAGACTAATTCTAGGGCTGAAAGGAATTTGAAGGGTGGAAGTGATGTTCAAGAACAAGAGAGCTAGAGTTTGAAACATTGGAAAGTTAGGGAGACAGATGCAGAGGTGATGGTGTGCTAGGGAGCATAGCATGTTTTGGGGAACTAAATAGTTTTGTATGTGTAGAATTGAGTGGAGATGGGGATGTGTGGAGAGGTGTGAAATAGAGAAGTAAGGTAAGGGCAGGATTCTGGAGGCCTGTCATGCTCTGTAAGGGGCATGTGAGCTTTATCCTAAAGGCAGTGGGAAACAATGTGTTCATTTGATTGAATAGGATGAGTGTGTTGAGTTGTGGGGAGAGAGGGAGTTCCAGTGTGTAGGTTTGGAGTATTAGGAGAAATCAGAGTGCACATTGGGTTATCTCATTCAGTCCTCAAAATGACCCTGACATCTGTACTATTATCCTCACTTTACCATTTCACAGGGTAAGAAGCAGGCTTGGAGAACTATAGCATTTGTTAAAAGTCAGATGGCTGGCTGGTAAGTGGTGGGAATCAATCCTAGACTCACCTCTGTTTCATGCCCCATTGCTGCTTCTCCAGGGTAGAAGTAGTTCCCAGAAGGGAAGTTAGAAAAATTCGGGTAGAGAACAGTGAGTCAGCAAGAGCCTGATAATTCTTAGGTTGTTTATTTTTCCTTTCATGCTATGATTTGTAAATGTAAAGGGGATTGCTATTTTTTTGTTTCTGCAGTAAGTAAATATTGTTAAACGCTCCCCACTGCATGTTCTGGTTAAGCACAGGCAGTGATATCAGTATCATTAGTATTGGAAATAAATGGTGAGTGCTTGGTAATTACTCACCAGAGAAACATTTGCATTTACAAGAGGATTTCAGTGTTTCCAGTTCTGATTATAAAGTTGCATAAGACTGCAGTTAGTTCTTTCATAATTATTTTTAAGGTTTCTAGTGTTTAACTCACACAGAAACAAAAGGTGACATCCCTTCAACTCCAGGACACTGCCTTTAAATCAGCCTACTCAGCTGTGGCCTGTGCAGGCATTCTTAATAGTAAATTCCTTACAGCAAGTCAGGCTATTCAAAATAGAATCACTGGGTCAGAGGAAAACCATTTTAGAGCTTTTGACACGCCTGGTCAAGTTGCTTTGCAAAAAGTTCACAACAGCATCCTTAAAATCTAGTATACCCAAAAAGCTTTGAGTCTTGTTGAAATTGGTCATTTAAAAACTGAGCTCTGACAAGTGAATGGTATGTAGGGATTTGTTTATCAGACAAATAGGAACTTGCAGAAATGAGTTAAATTGCAGCAGATGGAGTTTTAATTACACCTGAAAAAGACTTTAATATGGAAAGTTGTGAGATCTAGAATGAGTGAGCTAAAAGAAGTGAGCTCTGTTTTTCTAGAGCTAGAAATAGCTATCTGGTAGTTTTGAGACATTTATTCCTTCATTTGGTCAATATCTACTGAATGTTTACCCTGTGCTATTCTGGCTCCAGGCCTAGACAGGCTGACTGTATAGAAAAATGACCTCGGGATTCTGTATCCAACATCTTCTGTGTGAATTGGTAAGGAAGGGGATCACCTGATGGTAAACAAGGATCAATCAAAAGAAACAGATTTAAACAAATAATCAGAAACACTTCCCCACCCTCACAGAAGAAATGTGTGCATTGGTAATGAAAATATTTTTGTTGCAAAAAACCTGTTTGGCATTGTCCAACTGTAATCGAAGAAAAATGTGCCTGTCTTCTATCGTTGCCAGTGAGAGTGAGGTTCAGCAATGGGGCATGAAACAGAGGTGAGTCTAGGATTGATTCCCACCACTTACCAGCCAGCCATCTGACTTTTAACAAATGCTATAGTTCTCCAAGCCTGCTTCTTACCCTGTGAAATGGTAAAGTGAGGATGATAATAGTACAGACCGCTGGCGTAAGCATTTCCAGAGGCCTCCATGGGAGGATGAGGTATGGCAGAAAGCTTTATTTCTGTGCAGTGACATCCCTGGATTTCCAAAGTCCAGTTTCTCTTAGTCCAGTCATAGAAGAATTGTAGCTGGGGTTTCAGTAGGACTAAAATTCGAGCCAGTGGCAAGAGTTTCCGGTCCAGGTTGCAGCCAGGTCCAATACAGCATTAGGTTAGTTGCAGTCTATTAGGCCATTGTGCATGGCGGTCCACATGGCCATGGACTACACGGGAGAATGCTTGGAAGTCAAGCATGAGCTATGAGCCAAGTATGCCACAATGAACCAAGAGAGTAGGAGAGTGAGTTTCTTTGTTCAGGGTATTATACTGTACTGGGGGCCCAGTGCACAAAAATTTGTGCACTGAGAAGGTCCATCAGCCCGACCTATGCCCTCTCGCAGTCTGGGATCCCTTGGGGATGTCCACCTGCTGGTGTGCCTGGTCAGCCTGGGTGAGGGGCTGATGGCTGTTTGCAGGCTGGCCAAGACCCCCAGTGTGGATCCTCACTCCATTGGGGTGTGACCAGCCTGGGTGATGGGCTGAGGGCCGTTTTCAGGCTGCCCACAGTCCCTTCAGGTTTTGGGTCCCTACTGGGGTACCTGGCCAACCTGGGTGAGGGGCTTATGGCTGTCTGCAGGCTGGCCAAGCCCCCCAGTGGCGTCCCTCACCCCATTGGGGTGTGGCCAGCCTGGGTGTCAGGCTAAGGGGCGCTTTCAGGCTGCCCACAGTCCCTTCAGGTTTTGGGTCCCTACTGGGGTACCTGGCCAGCCTGGGTGAGGGGCTGATGGCTGTTTGCAGGCTGGCCAAGCCCCCAGTGGCGTCCCTCACCCCATTGGGTTGTGGCCAGCGTGGGTGAGGGGCTGATGGCTGTTTTCAGAATTTCAGGCTGCCCACAGCTCCCATTGACTCAATGTCCCAGCAAGGCTGGCTGGAAGCAGGTTTCTGGGGTTTGTTTATCTTCTGTAATTGATACACTGTTCCTTAAGCTGGGGCCTAGGCAGTTAATGAAACCTCTCTGCTTCAGCTCTGGCTTCTATAATGAAACAATGTTTAATTAGAAGTTTGCTTCAGCTCCTAGGATTGAAACAATGTTGCAAATACGTTCCTGGGAGTGGAGAGAAGCCCAGGCCGCCCGCAAACAGTTTCACTCCTGCTGCAACGGACACTGCCTGTTTACTCAGCTCCCTGAGTGCCGGCCTCCATGTTGGCTGGGCTAATTTGCATACAGTCTCTCTGATTGGCTGATGGGCGTGGCTTAGGCGTCCCGAAGAAACAGTTAATTTTAATATTACGCTTTTATTAGTTAGGATATCCCAAATTTCTGAGCACTTGGCAGTGGCCATGCCCATTCTGGCTAACCATCTCTGTTCCCAGGTGTGATTGACAAGCAAGTATCTACTGTATGTGGTTCCCTTCCCCAGTGTTTTCCAGGGAACATGCCTATAATGTCTGGCCTTCCTTTTGCTCCTTTTCTGTTATTAATAACTAGTTAATTACAACAGTATCACAGCTAAGTGGCATTTTACCTTAAGATCTTTAACAAATCATTTATTGCCCTTTTAAAAAAAATTCTAGGCATTTTGGGGGTAGTACTGTGATGTCTGGGATGATGATGTAAAAATGAGTTAGTTAATATTGTATAATGTCTTAAAAAAAAGAAAATTAGTACCACTCTTTGTTCTATTACATATGATTCATATAATCTATTCTGTTTAGAAAGAACTTTCCACTAATATATAACTAGGGGCCCAGTGCACAAATTCATGCACCTTGAAAAGAACTGTGAGTCACGAGGCTGTAGTGGGCACAGGGATGGATCTCTACCCATCATCCATGCCCTTGCCCAGCCCCTCCTACTGTGGCCCCCGGTCCCCTGTCTGCTGGCAGCCCTGTTCCCACTGCCGCTGCTTCCATGCACTGACGGCGCCAGTCCCGCTCGCACCCAGTGATGATGCAGACCAATTGAGGCCGGTGCCAGCAGTGGATGTGAGTGGGGCTGGCGCGGTCAGCGGGTGCGAGTGGTGGCTGCTGCCCCGATCGACCCTCAGGAGCAAGGGGAGGTGGAGAAGTCCTGAGGGACAATCGAGGCTGGCAGCCACTGCTCACACCTGCTGATGATCCTGAGCGATTGGGGCTGGTGCTGGGCCTGAGCAGCAGGTTCTGTGTCGGCTCTGGCACTGGCAGCGAGTGCGAGTGGGGCTGGTGCTGGCAGCAAGTGCAAGCACTGGGCGGGACCGTGGCATGTGAGAGCAAAGAATTTTTAGTAACCACCAGAGGCTTGAAGCCCTGATGACAGCAATCAGTGCCACGCCTTGGTCTGGTGTACCTGCTCACCTGCTCCCTCATCCTGCCGCGGCTGACGCCTGCCATGTTCTGAGCTCTGCCACCTCCTGCCGACACCTGCCATGTTCCTTATGTGCCCCCTAGTGGTCAGTGCATGTCAAAGTGACCAGTTGTTTGATTGTTCTGCCATTTGGTCTATTTGCATGTTAGCCTTTTATTATATAGGATCATTTTCACAAGTGCCTAGGAAGTTAGTGTATAATTTTTTCTTTTTGCATGTTGGGAAACAGTAGCTTGGAGAGGGATTTTTCTTTCAAGGCAAGTGTTATAGGTTTGAGAGTTGGAGAAGGGTAGAAATAGAGGTTGGAGACGGGCAGACCATTTAGTTTGGTTGTTGCAGTTGTCTCATAGAAGAAATCAAGGCTTTGGGCAACAATGGTGTCATTGCAGATGGGGAGAATCAGTATGTTGGGAATTAAAACCATGTTAAATGTGGTATACATGAGAGGGAGGAAAAAAAGGTTGACCAATTCTGGGATCTTCATTTATTTCTGTTTAGGCTATGTAACAGCCATTTTCTAATCTAATCAAAGAGTAATATGCAAATTAACCCTCACTCTGTTATACCTAAGCCATGCCCACCAGCCAAGCCATGCCCACCAGCCAATCAGGGCGATGATATGCAAATTAATCCAGCCAAGATGGCGTCCAGCAGCCACGGAGCTAAAGCAAACAGGAGGTCAGTGATGGAGGAAACTGCCTGCCTCAGCTGGCTGTGGCCTCCGCTCAAGGCAACAAAGTTTCAATTATAGAAGCCATGGAGCTGAAGCAAACAGGAGGCTTTGTTGCCTGCGTAGACAGGCTGTGGCCTCTGCTCAAGGCAACAAAGTTTCAATTATAGAAGATAAATAAACTCCAGAAACCTGCTTCCAGCCAGCCTTGCTGGGACCTTGGGTCAATGGGAGTTGTGGCCAGCCAGCAAACAGCCCTCAGCCCCACACCCAGGCTGGCAAGGCACCCCAGTAGGGACCCAAACCCTGAAAGGGCTGTGGGCAGCCTGAAAATGGCCCTCAGCCCCTCACCCAGGCTGCCCAGGCACCCCAGTAGGGATCTGAACCCTGAAGGGACTGTGGGCAGCCAGAAAATAGCCCTTAGCCCCTCACCCAGGCTGGCCACACCCCCATGGTGTGAGGGTGCCCACTGGGAAGCTTGGCCAGCCTGCAAACAGCCATCAGATCCTCACCTGGGCTGGCTAGGCACGCCAGCAGGTGGATATCCCCTCAGGGGTCCCAGACTGCGAGAGAGCACAGTCTGGGCTGAGAGACCTCCCCCCGAGTGCACAGATTTTTGTGCACCAGGCCCCTAGTCTGTATATATATATATATATATATAAAAGCCTAAGTGACTGTTACGACCAGAATGACCGGAATGACCAGACAACCGGCCCACAACTATGACGTGCACTGACAGCTTTGAATCTAGTTCACCCACACACAGGACTCAGGAGGGAGTAGGGAGCCTGATTTCTTGTGGAATCAGCCATTGGTTAGCATGCTGCTGGGACCCTGACAGCCCTGAATCTAGTTCACCTGCACCCCGGGCCCAGACAGGAGGGAAGAGGGAGCCCGATTCCTTGCAAAATTGGCCATTGGTTAGCTTGCTGCTGAGGCCAACCTCCCATGGTTCCGACCCCCAGCCAGCCGGCCACCCCCCCCCTCTCCTAATCGGCCCCAATGGGGGGGGCTCGCTGGCCAACCTCCTGTGGTCCCTCCCGCCAGCCGGCCACCTCCCTCCCTTCCCTGACCCCTCCCGATTGGCCTTGATCGCTGGCCAGGCCCAGGGACCCAACCCGTGCATGAATTTGTGCACCAGGCCTCTAGTAAAAAAATAAAAATACATAGGTCCTATATATTTGTTCTATTGCTATATTCTAGGCAAATAGTGAACCATGTCTGCAGCTAGGAGATTAGAATTAGGATTGGAATAGTGCTTTGCATTTCCTTTGGGGGTATTATGAACCATTGTATTTCGTTTTAGAAATGAAGTTGCTGTTACATATGGAAGATAGGCCCAAACTGCCATAGAGGCCAAGAATGGTAAACATTGTTTGTCCTTAATGCTCAAGACTCTTAATAATTGCCTCTGATCTCTTTCCATATAAACTTTGTGTCTAAAGTATTGAATCTGGAGTAGTTATACTCACATGTTATAATAGATAATTTCTCTAGTGATGGGGCATGGATGATGTTCCATTGCCATTCTTTGAAGAGTACATTATATTCATTACATAATGGTCGGGAGTTTGTTATTTATGTTTTTCACCACAAGAGGGTGTTTGTAGAGTTCTGAGCACAGTGGTCAGAATGTCATGAGCTGGCTCCAAGTTTGGGTTTTTGTGGCCTTTGTGGGGAGTGATGTGTTGTGGTGACAGTGGCTTTCAAGAATAAATACTGCCACCTTTCAATTTTTGCATCATTAGTAGCAACTTACAGTAACTGCTTTGGAATTATTTCAGACATTTAAATGTGGTCAAGGTCAAGGTTGTTTACTTTAGCTCCACTGAAAATCTTCCTTTTCAGCTCACTTCTTTGATTTTAGATCTGAAATAGACTTTTAAAAAGCCAAAGGACTCCATTTTAAAAAATATGCCTTAAAATAACCAGATCTTTTAATTTATCAAAAATGCCCAGTGTCAAACTGATGACTTTTATAATAGACTAGGGGCCCGGTGCACAAAAATTTGTGCACTCGGGAGGGTGGGGGTCCCTCAGCCCGGCCTGTGCCCTCTTGCAGTCTGGGACACCTTGGGGTGGATGTCCACCTGCTGGCATGCCTGGCCAGCCTGGGTGAGGGGCTGAGAGCCATTTTCAGGCTGCCCACAGCCCCTTCAGGGTTCGTGCACTGGGGGGTGGGAAGGCTGGTGAGTGCAGGCCTGGACGTTTCCCACTGGAGGGCCCACAATCGCACACGCCTGGTGGGCCCACACCGCTGAGGGGACACACCTGGCGCAGAGTTGGGTGGCAAGCCAGGGGCGGACACTGGTGCAGAATCCCTCGGTGGGGCCCTGCTGCTGAGCAAACACACCCGGGGTGGAGCTGCGCAGTGAACTAGCTTCGGATTCTCCGCACTGTGCAGCAGATGCTCCTGCACGCCCTGTGGAGGCCCCTGGGGGGCGGATGAAGGTAGTGGACCCTGGACGGGTGTTCCTGGACACCCTGCGGAGGCCCCCAGGGCAGAGCCAGGCAGTGGACCCAGGACAGGCGTTCCTGGATGTCCCGCAGAGGGCCCCGGGGGGCAAAGCCAGGCAGCAGACCCAGGACGGCTGCTCCTGCACACCCTGCAGAGGCCCCGTGCTCCTGCATGCCCTGGGGAGGCCCCCAGGGGGTGGAGCCAGGCAGTGGACCTGGGACAGCTGCTCCTGGACGCCCCGAGGAGGCCCCAGGCCAGACCCCGCCTCCCACTGAGCTGACACACCTGGCACAGCTATGCCGGCCGTGGAGGCTCCCAGTGCAGAGCCGCCCTGCCAGCCTCCATCTTGGCTGTGTTAATTTGCATACAGCCGCTCTGATTGGCTGGTGGGCGTGGCCGTGAGCAGAGGCTCAGCCAGCCTAGGCAGGCGGTTGCAACAGAAGGCTTTGGTTTGCTCTAGCTCCGTGGCTGTTGGCCTCCATCTTGGCTGGGTTAATTTGCATACAGCCGCTCTGATTGGCTGGTGGTAACGGTCAATTTGCAGGTTTCTCTTTTATTATATTAGAATTAGATAAGAACAAATGATGTTTGTTTATAAATTTTTTCAATTTCATCTGAAAATATGCAATTGAGAACTCCACTAACAGAAGCAGATTTTATCTTAATTTTGCATTTAGATTATATTTAGTAGTTTGGAATGCTGACTTTTAGGACAGATAGAACTAACTGGGTTTGTTTCTCATTTGGTACATTTGATTCTAAAGCACTTTTCCACTGCATTCCTACTTCAGAGTAAGTCCCTGAAATAACAGAGAAGGCAGAGAAATTAACTGGATTTTATTGGTTTACCTTTCTCTATTAAAAAAAATTTAATCTGTTTCACATTTTATATATAGAGAACATTGAACATTCACAAAAGTAGACAGAATGACAGACTGAATCCCTATCATCTGTTGCCCAGCTTCAAACATGGACTGTCCTCTCTTCTGTATTAGTTTGATGCAAATCTCAGACATCTTGTCATCTGTGAGGTGTTTTCATTTTCAGGTGGAAAGGGTACTACTCTGAGTTCTGCTCACTGAGTCACTGGGGGCTGGACATTAGAAATGTGCAGTCTAGGGCTTGGTGGTAGGGCTGCTGTCAAGGGAAATTATTTTGAATTTCTGCAGCTTTTATTAAAATTTGATGTGTTTCCTTTAAAATGTAGCACAGACTTTATGTATTGTCTGAAAATATTAATTTGTTCTCTACCATCTTTCAAAAACACATTACGATAACTTAAAAAAATGTAAATGTACTTATACTAAGATTTAAAAAGAGAGGAAAAGCCTATGAAAAAACAAAATGAGGGTCATCTTGTAATATGAAACCACTTAACAGGAACTGCAAGACCTTATACAGTGATCAGTGGTGTGCTATGGAATTTTCTAGTGGTCAGAGTCAAAAGGAAACACAACCAGTTTTATCTTTCAGATTTCTTCCTATCAGCAAAGAAATCTTTCAGATTTCTTCCTATCAACAAATTTTCCTCATGGGATCTAGTAAAGCAGCGTTTGCCAACCTTTCGGACCTCACAGACCACTAGTGGTCCACCAACCACCGGTTGGCGACTGCTGTTCTAAAGGAGCTACTGGGGCATCAGGTGGAGGTCGCGGAGTAACATGGTCTCTGAGCAGATGGTTGTCTGGAAAGCCCAGAGTTCTTTTTTGACTTGTATTTGGGGTTTGCAGATTCAATAACCTGCAGTAGCTGTAATTTATTGAACTCTATTATGTGTCAGGCATTGTGCCAGGTGATTTTATTTCAATTAATCTTCAATCCATTCCTGCTCCATAGATACTGCTTTCCCTCTTTTTCAGGTGAGGAAATTGAAACTCAGAGAAATAACTTGCCGAAATTATGTAGCGGTTTGTACTCAGTGTGCTAAAGTATTTGACATGTAGATACATGATTATTGATTTATGTTTTGTGGGGGTTTGTAGCTACTTAAAAAAAAAAGACTGACTTGTCTTTAGATTATTGTCTGACTGGAAATGTGATCACTGGAATGAGAACAGCGTTGTGGGGCCATGGTTCATGATGAATCTTTTTAGTCATGCTACCTGTTCGTGATTGTTATGCTGTTATTTTCATTGTGCATTACCATTTCTGGCTTTCACTCTTTTTATTTTAATGCAGAGAGAAAAGGAGCAGCAGGAAGAGAAAACTGGTTTGTTCAGGAACACAGTGAAGAATGAAGCCAGTGAAAGAAGAGCTATGATAACTCCTGCTCTCCGAGAAGCCCTTACTAAACAAGGTGAAAACCCTCAAGAATTGTTGTTATAAAATTATGCTTTAAGCATTCTAATATAATACCTGAAAGCAGAAGCATAAAATTGGGATTGCCAAGGGGAAGGTAGATTGTGAAGTCATTCTCTAGCCCAGAGTCTGTGTTACTGTGCCGATTGTAGCTGTCTAGGGGAGTCACTGTCTTGTTTCTCTGGATAACTTGTGTGTTGGCTGCCTGGGCCAGCAAATTCCTCTTTGCTTGATTTATGTCGGTACTTGTGTGGCTCAGGTATGCAGAAAGAAAATGCCGTTACTGACTTCTTCAAAAATTACTGTTTATTAAGGGAAAATTATTAAATACAGAAAAAAGAATATATTGATATTATGCTGGGTTAAATAAAGTGTTTATCCAGAAGCGTATCTGGATTTTTATGGTTATACCTTATTAAGGAGGCTGTAGTTGAATGTACAAGTAATATTGTTGAGTTATATTTTCTATAGAAGAAAGACAAGAATTAGGAATCAATAGATTGACTTCTTCTCCTCTCTCTTTTTAAAATATATTTTATTGTTGTTTTACAGAGAGGAAGGGAGAGGGATAGAGAGTTAGAAACATCAATAAGGGAGAAACACCGGTCAGCTGCCTCCTGCACACCTCCCACTGGGGATGTGCCCGAAACCAAAGTACATGCCCTTGACCAGAATCGAACCTGGGACCTTTCAGTCTGCTGGCCGACGCTCTATCCACTGTGCCAAACCGGTTAGGGCTCCTCCCTTTCTCTTTAGTGAGAACCTTTTATGTGATGGTTATGATGATACAGAGGAATATAATACACTATTGGCCCATTGCAGGAAGATTCCTGCAAGAATAGGGCTTCCTGAGCCAGAGCAAAGCAGAGAAGAGAGTGAAGCCCGCCTTGACTCCCGTCTCTGCCGCCTCAACTCCCATCTCTGCCACCTTGGCTCCCTTCTCTGCTGCCTTGGCTCCCTCCCGTCTCTGCCACCTCAGCTCCCTCCCTCTCTTTTCTCTCCCTTCTTCACCGTCTCTGCTGCCTCAGTTCCATTCCCTTCTCCATCGCTTGGCTCCCTTCTGCAGCACTTGGCTTCCTTCTACGCTGTCTTTAGTCTTTGCTCGCCTGTGTATGCAAATTAGCTGCCATATTTGATGGATTAATTTGCATACAGCCGCTCTGATTGGCTGGTGGGCGTGGTTTGGCTGGTGGGCGTGGCTTAGGTGTAATGGAGTGAGGGTTAATTTGTATATTACTCTTTTATTAGGTTAAATTATTTCCTTCAAGGAGCTTTTAGTCTATTAGAGGAGACAGACAAGAATATACAGATTTTATATGTAAATCTGTATACATATAAAAGTGTTAAATATGCATAAATATTGTTATATATAAAATATATATGTTTGTCTTTTAATTTGGATATATAGACTATTTAAAGTGATTTTGTGGTATGTTTAAATCTATCATGTTGCTATTTGTTTTCTGCTTGTCTCCCGTTCTTTGATTTTCTTTTTTGTATTTTCCTGCTTTTTAGATTAATTTTTTAATAATTCTGTTTTTTTAAATAGATTTTTACTTATTTCAGAGAGGAAGGGAGAGGGAGAGAAAGATAGAAACATCAATGATGAGAGAGAATCATTTATCGGCTGCCTCCTGCACACCCCCACTGGGGATCTAGCCTGCAACCCGAGCGTGTGCCCTTGACTAGAATCAAAACTGGCACCCTCTAGTCCGTAGTCCAACACTCTATCCACTGAGCCAAACCAACTAGGGCAATAATTCTGTTTCATATCTTATGTTAGCTTATTAGTTATTGCACTGTTTGTTATTTAGTGGTTACTTGAGGTTTTATACTAGATCTCTTTATCATATCATAGTATGTCCTTGTGTGGTGGCACACCACTTCATGCATAGTAGAGCAACCTTCAATAGTATATTTTCTCCTCAACCTGTATGCAGTTGTTATCGTATGTTTTACTTTTTACATATGTTGTAAACCCGATGCTATATTGTTATTCTTTATTTTGGTTTAATGAATTATCTATTAAATATTTAAATAATTAGAAACAATATGTTAACTTACATAGTTACCACTTTTGGTGCTTTTCATGCCTTTGTATAGATTTGAATTTTCTCTGATAGCTTTTCCTTCTGCCTGAAGGACTTATTTGTGCATTTTTGTGGTGTAGGTTTGTTGGTGATGAGTTATTTCAGCTTTTGTATATCTCAAAAAGACTATTTTGCTTTCATTTTTGAAGGATATTTCTGATGGATATAGAATAGTAGGTTGACAGCTTTTTTCCTGTCATGTTGTTCCACTGTTTGTTTACATTGCTTCTGATGAGGGCTCTGCAGTCATCTTCTGTTTGAACCTCTGAATGTAATGTTTTTAACCCCTGGCTATTTGTAAGATGTCCTTTTAATTACTGATTTTGAGCAATTTCATTATAGGGTATCTCAGTGTAGCTTTTTTCCCATGTTTCTTTTACTCGGGATTTGTTGAACTTCTTGGTTCTATGGATTTATAGTTTTAATTAAATTTGGACAAATTTTGGTTGTTATTTCTTCAAACATTTTTTGTCACTTCTCTCTCCTGTTCTTTGGGGATTCCAATTATATATATCATAAGCCACTTGACATTGACCCAAGCTCACTGATGTTTATTTTCACCTTTTTGTTTAATGCTTTTATTGATTTTTAGAGAGAGAGAAGAAGGGAGAAGGGGAGAGAGATAGAAACACTGATGAGAGAGAAACATCTATCAGCTGCCTCCTGCATGCCCCCTACTGGGGATAGAGCCCAGAACCTGGGCATGTGCCCTGACTGGAAATCAAATCTGCAACCCTTTTGTGTACATGATAACTCACCACCAACTGAGCCACACTGGCCAGGGCTGCTCTTTCATCTTTTAAAATTATTTTTTCTGTCCCATTTTACATTTTGGATAGTTTCTAATGCTGTGTCTCCAAATTTAATTTAGCAATCATTTCTTCCCTAATGTCTAATCTTCCATTAATTCTATTCAATGTTTTTTTGTGTTTTTTTTTTAGTGTAGACATTGTAATTTGCATCTCTAGAAGTTCAGTTTGTGTCTTTTTATATCTTCCATGTCTCTACTTACATTTTCAAGCCTAGGAAACATAGTTATAAGTGTTTTTAATCTCCTAATCTGCTAATATGTGTGTTATTTTTGGATACTGGATAATTTTCCTCATTATTGGCCATGTTTTCCTATCCGTTTGCATGCTTGGTAAACTTTTATTGGATGCTAGATCTAATTTTACCTTATTGGGTACTATATATTTTTGCATTTCTATAAAAATTCTTGAGCTTTCTTCTGGGAGTAAAAATAAATTACTTGGAAACAGTTTTGAACCTTTCAATCTTTTATGGCTTGTTAGGTGAGACCAGACCCAGCTCTATACAGCTAATTATTTCCCCGTATTGAGGCAAAATACTTCTGTGTACTCTGCGAATCTGGAAGTTTTCCTGTCTGGTTGGCACAGTTCCCAGCTGGCTGTGAGCACCAGGTACACTTCTAATCCTGTCAGATGGTTCTTTCCCATTCTTGGATAGTTTTTCTTTCACATATGCACTAAAGTAGGACTCATGCAAATACTTATAGGAATTCTCTGCAGACTCTTGAGTTCCATCTCTGTGTAACTTTTGTCTCTCAGGTACTCAATCCTGCTAACTCTAGCCATATGGGCTCCTCATACTCTCACTTCCATGTCCTCAACTAAGGGAGAGGTAACTGAGCTTTATGTGGGTTTCTGCAGGGCCTTGACACTATTAAGACAGTAAGCTTGGGTAATGGTAGGGTTCACCTTGTTTGGTTTCCATCTCTGGGCTCACCATTCTTTGTTGCCTGATATTTCTTGAAAACTGTTGTTTTACATATTTTATTATCCATTTTTTGGTATTTCAAGTGGGAGAGTAAACCATCTGTTATTCCATCTTGTTTAGAAGCAACTGCATATTGGATTATCTTGACATTGTGGTCAGCCACAGGTTTCTTGATTCTGTACTGTGTAGTTTTTTATACACCTAACTAATGCAAAATTTTGTAGAGCCCTATATATCCTGGAAGAGAATGATATAAAGAACTAATATAATCTAGGGTGTAGTTTTTATAATAGTGATATGAGCAACATAGGAATCCAAAAGAACTAGAATTTTCTCTGGGAATCTTTTAAATATTTATTCTCTATCAGATTTGCTATTCAGTTAGACACGGTATCATCTTCAATTAGATAAGCAGTGCTTTGTTTATTTATATTCGTGATGTTTACATAAATGTGGAAGAGGATAAAAGACAAAGCCCTGTAATGTTGCCACCAGAGACTTGTAATCCAAATTGGCATTGTTCCATTAATTATTACTGTGAAACGTATGGATGTTTAATCAGCCACTGATCTACTTATGCCATTATCTAGACTGTACTTCTCCATTTACCTCATTTGTCTGGAAGTCAAGAGTCTTTTTGTGTAAGAGACTCGTAATTATGGTTTATTACTTAAAGCCTCATGAGAAGCTTTATTAAATATTTTAGGAAGTCAGAATGTTCTATTTGTTTGCTCTCCTAGTTTGTTATAAAAGAAAATAATGATTGTTTTGGCATGGCTTTTCCGTGCTTTTCATGTCTTATGTGCCTCAAAAATTTTAAATGATAGGTTGTAGAGTGGTGCTGAGAATTCATGTTAGGTCCTAGAATTTGATTTTTCCACTTTTTTGAGCAATATTTCTTTATTTTAATCATCAGTTGTCCCTCTGATTCTTTTTTTTAAAAGTATTTTTATTGATTTCAGAGAGGAAGGGAGAGGGAGATAGAAACAGCAATGATGAGAGAGAAACAGCATTGATCAGCTGCTCCCTGCATGCCCCCTACTGAGGATCAACCCCCCCCAACCTGGGCATATGCCCTGACCAGAAATTGAACCATGATATTCATTGATGCTCAAACCGGCCAGGCTGATTCTTCATTTCAAATATATTGTTACTTACTTTTACTTTATGGCACAGCATGTGGTTCATTTTTATAGCTGTTCCTTGCATCTTTGAAAAGCATTTTTGTAGTTGTTAAGTGCAGTGCTGTGTGTCCTTGATTAGGTTTGTTGTGTTGCTCAGATCTTAGAGCTTTACTGAGTTTGGCCTTGAGATTTGTTAGATACTGAGAGATATTAAAATCTCTCCCTATGATTTTGGATTAGTCTATTGTTTCTTTATGTATTTTGAGAGTATGTTATTAGATGCATACACATTTTAAATTGTTTTATCATCTTGCTGAATTAAACTATGATTTCTGCCACTGGGTTGTTGTATACCATTATTTAAGCTATGGAAAAAGATTTTGCTTCTTTTATAAGTCCTTTCTGATATAAGGCTTTGAATCAATTCAATTTTGTGTTCACTGTTTTTCCATTTAGGCTATCAGTTGATTGGGAGCCATTCTGGAGTGAAGCTTTGCAGGTGGACAAAGGTATTTGTCTTTATGCACTTTTTTGTGTGGCTGATGTATGCATTCAATGAATTTTACCATTTTAAGGTACAGTTTACATTTAATGAAATGTAATGATTTTGAGTGAATTTGTTAAGTGAGTTGAGCAAATTTTTATGGATGTAAAAAACCCTTATCTACCACTCCAAAATAGAAACAGAGGCATGGATACATGGAACAGACTGACAGCTAGCTATCAGAGTGGAGGGGAGGAGGGACTGGATGAAAGAAGATGAAGGAATTAGCTAAAGAACATATATGCATAACCCATAGACACAGACAACAGTGTGGTGATGGCCAGAGGGAAGGGAGTCTGGGAGTCGGATAGAGGTGGGCAAGGGGAGAAAAATGGGCATATTGGTAATAGTGTCAATAATAAAAATAAAGATTAGGAGAAAAGATATAGAGTATTTTTCTTATCCCATAAATTTATTTGTGCTTATTTCTAGTCAATTCCCCCTCCTCCACAGTCAGGGAACAGTTGTTCTAATTACTCACTATAGTTTAATTTTGCCTTTTCTAGAATTTCATATGAATGGAATTATAATATGTATAGTTTTTATTTTTGCCAAGTAGCTTTTTAAACTTAACATAATGTATCTTAGATTTGTTCATGTTGTAGTATGTATCAGTAGTTCATTCCTTTTTATTGCTGAGTACTATTCAGTAATATGAACATAGCAGTTTTTAATCTCTTGGTAGACATTTGGGTTGTTTTTCAGTTTGGGACTATTAATGAATAAAATTGCTATAATATTTTTGTACAATGCTTTTTGTGAACATATATTTTAATTTCCTTTGGTACATACTTAGGAGTGGAATTACTAGCTATATACCATATTTTCCCGTGTATAAGACGACCCCCAATTTTTGAGAAGATTTTCCTGGGTTAAAAAGTCCGGTCGGAGACCATATGCCGATGGAGACTACAAGTGTCTCCAGTCGACTCCATTGAAATGAATGGAGGGCGGCTGTTTTTTAGCTCCCCCCATCATATGTGGCGACTGCAGATTTTCCGGTCCGGCTCAGAAGTTTCAGCACCCGCCCTATAAGATGACACCTGGCGTATAAGACAACCCCCGACTTTTGAGAAGATTTTCCTGGGTTAAAAGGTCATCTTATATGCCAGAAAATATGGTATTTAACTTTATAAGAAGCTCCCAATCTGTTTTCACGGTGGTTGTACTATTTTATATTTGCATCAACAGTGCATGAAAGTTCCAGTTGCTACATACTCTCACCATCATGTGGTATTGCAGGTCTTTTTAATTTTAGCCATCCTAGTGAGTGTGAAGTGGTAGCACTTGTTTTATTTTATTTTTCCTGGAATGCCTCTGCCCTCAATGTCATAATCCACAGCTGACCTTTGTTTAGTACTTTAACTGCCTTGATAGTCCTCTCCAAGGGTACCTGCTTCTCTAGAGCCTGTTGTTTTCAGAATATCGTATGTTCTCAGCATTTCTCTGCTGTATCTTTTTAGTGCCATCTGCTTCCTAGGCCAGTTGTTGTTATATGTGGATATCTGAGAAACTTTTCTCTCTTTTTTCACTCCGGTTCATCTGCTTTCATCATGAGGGATTCGAACATTCCAACTTATGACACTTCCAACACCTGTCATTGAACATACTCGTCAGTGTCTTTTTTTGTGTGTAATGCTTCTAACATCCCACATTTGTTTCTTCCAATCCAGTGACTTTCAGTAATGTCACACTCAATGCCTTCTGTTGATAACCAGTATTTTGTAATATCCCTTTACTATATAGCTAGGTTAAATTTACAGATTTACAAATATAATCTCACCTACATAATTTTTAAAAGAACCAGTGTTCTCCCCTAGCTATAACATAAAGAGAGAAAAAAGGAAGTACTTTATATTAAAACTAGAGGCGTGGTGCATGAGATTGGGCGGGGGAAGGGGGGTCCTTCAACCTGGCCAGTAGTGCCTCCTAACCATCATGAGAACAAAAATAGTTCCAAGGATTTCCAAAATACCCTCAGGGGTGGTATGGGCCCCATTGAGAACCTTGCCCCAGTCTGTTTTAATTCCCACCCCTGAGATTCAAGCTGTCTATAGTGCAGTTAGTTTCCCCCCTCTACTCCTGGCTTTCAGTGAACCTCCCCACACTGTTTCCCTGCCCAGTTTATCTGGCATTAACCAGATTAATCTCTGAAGTACAGTTCCCATCCCACTGCTCCCTTCTGGAAGCCTACAGTCTCTTTCCATTATTTCTAACTCAACATATCCAGTTGGACGTGTAATAAACATCTTGAAGTTAACATGTCAAAACTGAATTCCCTATTGCCTCTCCTAAATCTGTTCTCAGTCCTCACTCATTAGTTAATGGCAACTATTCTTTAATTGCTCAGGCCAGAAACTTGGGAGTCCTTTTTACTCTTCTTCTTTTTTTTTTATTACCCTCCCACATCTATTCCATGAGCAGACTTTTTCAAAACATATCCAGAATGCAACTTGTTTTTACCAATTATACTGCCATACCTTGGTCCAAATGACTGTAATATGTCCCTTTTTATTTCTGTGATCTCCTAAATGATATTCTGGGTCCACTCTTGCTGTCATCCACTATCTGTTTTCTACGCAGCAGCCAGATATTTCAGGTCATGTCACTGTGCTCAGAACCTCCAGGGGTTCCCATCTCACTCAGAACAAAAGCGCAAGTCCTCAAGGCCCCATGTGATCTTCTCTTCCGGCTTCAGTTTAACCATACTAGCCTTCCTGCTAGTCCCTGAATATGTGGAACCCAAAATCCTCTCTGGCTTTCTGGCCTCTGTCTGCTCTCTTAGATCTCTGCTCAGAGAGCCTGTCAGAGAGGCTTTCCTGTGAAATAGCAACCTTCCATCTTATTCTCTAAGTGCTTGGAATTTCTACATTATGCTTGCTATAACTTAGTAAATTATATCTGTGTGTACTCTGTCTCCATCCAGACCCTCCTTAGCTGGACAAGTTCTGACCCACTTGTTCAGCTTTATTTTCCATTTTAACCTTCATACAATGTGTCCTGCTTCTCTTCCCCACTCTAATCTCCACCTGACCAAATCCTGCCCATCTGTGTCAGTTAGGAAAACATAAAACACCCTGGATATTTTAGCAAGAAGAGATTTAATATGCTTATCAAGCCATTGGAAGACCTGGGGTAGTGAAGGTCAAAGAGAACTGCTTTGCTTTGAGAAAAATAAAAAAGTGTTAGATTCATAGGATGCTGCTTCAAGTGACCCAAGCTGCTAGCAACATTAAAGCGAATGTTTCCCAGGAGCTTCCTTGGGAGCTGCTGCAGACCGATGTTTGCTGTATGCCCTTGTGTCTGCCAGCTGCTGCCAGAGATAAATAATAGTTTCTCCTTTTTGCCTTCTAAATCCATTTGCTTCTCATTGGTGGAGTCTAAATCAGAACCCTTCAGACAGGGAATCTGAGAAATACTGTGTTAGGGTTACTAGCCACTGCTTAGAAGGGCAGGCAGGGCTGAGTATTAACAGCACAGACTACCTCTTTGGATACTCAGCATGTATTCACACCCTTCTACCTGTAAAACATTTGCTTCTGCCTAACTTGTTGGAACTATTACACATACAAGGGAAGATGCATTCACTCTGCCTTTAAAAGAGAGAATACTCTTTTGAATGATGATATACGGATAACTACCACTGACCCATCTTACATAAAACTAGAGGCCTGGTGCCTGAAATTTGTGCACTCTTGAGGTGCTTTAGCCTGGTCTGTGCCCTCTCACAGTCCGGGAGCACTCAGGGGATGTCTGACTGATGGCTTAGGCTCCCTCCCTGTGGGGAGCTGGCCTAAGCCATCAGTCGGACATCCTTAGCACTGCCACAGAGGTGGGAGAGGCTCCTGTCACTGCTGCACTGCTCACCAGTTGTGAGTCTGGCTCAGGGCTTCTGGCTGAGTGGTGCTCCCCCTGTAGGGGAGCGCACTGATCACCAGGGGGAAGATCCTGCATTGAGTGTCTGCCCCCTGGTGGTCAGTGTGCGCCATAGTGACTGGTTGCTGTTCAATCGATTTGCATGTTAGCCTTTTATTATATAGGCTAGTTGGAGGAGAGGGTGAATATCTAAACTAATAAAAGCGAAATATTAAAATTAACCGTTTCTCCGAGACAGGGTAAGCCACGCCCACCAGCCAATCAGAGCGGCTGTATGCAAATTAGCCCAGCCAACATGGCGGCCGCCACTCACGGACCTGAGTAAACAGCCCTTTCCATTGCGGCAGGAGGGAAAGTGAAGCTGCGCCCCTCAGCTCAGCTC
>PVJC01016673.1:0-33424 GCA_004026665.1 Murina feae | reverse complement strand
ACTCTGTACAAGGAAAAATGTATAGAAGAAAGACTGAAAGGAAATATATAACAATGTTGAACAATGGTTGCTACTGGATGATGTGTTTATGGGTGATTTTATTTTTTGCTTTCTTTTTTTCTGTACTTTACACACTTTCTGAAATGGCCATGTGTTACTTTATATTTAGCTATGAAAATGGAAAATAAAAATAAAAAGCCTTGCAGCCTTGCCCTAGCCAGTTTCTCTCAGTGATTAGAGCGTTGGCCTGAGGACTGAAGGGTCACAGGTTTGATTCCAGTCAAGGGCAGGTACCTGGGTTGCTGGCTCCATCCTGACTGGGGTGGGCTAGTGGCGGTGATGGGGGTGGGTGGGTGGGGGGACGGCCACTTGATGTGTCTCTCTTCCATTGATGTTTCTCTCTCTCTGTCTCTCTTCCTCCCTTCCACTCGCTATGAAAAAAATCAATGGAAAAAATGTGCTCTGGTGAGGATTAACAAAACAAAACAAAAATCAATGGGGGGAAAAAAAGGTCCTTGGGTGAGGATTAACAAAAAAGAAAAGAAAACTAAAGGCCCTTATAAAAACCCACTGTCAAGTTCGATCTCTAAGGAACAGTGTGCTTATTCCCTTTCCCCCTAAAGGAGGCCCTGACATCTAGAAACAATGTAAAACAGGCCAAACCACCATTTAATCCTATTACTCTCCTGGACCTCTTACAGACCAGGGGATGATCCTTCGGCTCTTTAAAACTAAATCTCCCAAGGTCATGAGGCTGGTCTGCAACGGAGGGGGATGAAGCTCCCAGGCCAGTGCTCCCCCGCCCCCACCCACACACACCATCTGGCACCTGGGAATTGCATTAAAGGCTGCATAGCGCTGGCCAAACAACCAAATGTTCAAATTCGTTTTCTAAGGGAATATTACTCCCTCTCAGGATCACTCCACTGACAAGCCACTGTCCCCTCTCTGGGCTCAGTTTCCTTCCCTATAAAATGGGGGAGTTGTGTTGTCCCAGCAGATCTGGCAATTCCGGTTTCTAAGACAACCTGCGCCCCCATTCTCTCCTCTGCCCCCCGCAAGGGCTCTGCTTTTCTCTGCGGCTCTGCTATGGTTACTGGGAAGCTGGTTTCCATCCTGGTTCTGCCGTGAACTCATTTGCTGTGTGTCCTTCAGCAAGTCAGAGGCCCTCTGGGGACTTCAGTTCTCCCATCTGTACAATGAAGGTTTGGGCCCAGACCAGATATTTTCACGTTTTGGATGGTGCAACCCTGGACTCTTGGGGAGGATGGATGGAGCAGGCAGCCCCCTCAGTGTCTGTTTTGCATATTGGGGTTCTGGTTAATCCTCTGAAACAAGGCTCTGTTGCTGCAAACCTGCTTGAAAGGCAATGGGCTGAGCGACTTGGCAAGCCTTTTCCAGAGCTGACATTCTGTTTCTCCCCAGCCTCGGAACATTGGGTACTAGGGTGAAAGAATGGGGAAGACTCCTCGGGTTCTGGACTCCTGCCTGCTTCCCCTGCTACAGGAAGCAGGAGAAGCTGAGATGGGGACTGCTAGATAATGATAAGATCTGAGATGCTCAATCCACTCAGCCCACTCTGCCACTTCTCCCTCCTCCCCTGCCCCTCCCTGTCACCTAGGCAACCCAGCCGGCTGAGCACTGGGCCTCTGGTTCCTCCTTTCCCCTCCCTCCCCACCCACTCCAACTTCCAGGCCCAATCCTCACCCCTCTGTCTCGGCCCACAGCTGCTCTGCCCACACACACCATGTAAAACACATTCCAGGCGGGGGCAGAGCACCGCCTCTGACTTCACTTGACCAAGGAGCCTAACAGCAACTCTGCTCAAAAACAGAGCAGTCTCCACCCACTCGCCACTGCAGAATATGATTGGACACCCCCTTTCCCCCCTAACACAATCCTGATTTGCATGCTCAATTTGCCTGTTTCTTGGCAGGCATGTTGCAGGCAAAGGGTCAGACCTGCCAGGGCAGCGTGTGCAGGGCTCTGGGACCTCTGAGTTGGTGCTGAAGAAGACCAGGGTTACAGGGGAGTGGGGTGGGGGGGAGCAGATGGGCTGGGTGCCCCCAGTGATTCTCTGCTCCAGATGGACAGTCAAGGGCAAAGGGTCCTGGGTTTTCATTTATCCCGAGTTTTCTCCTTAACCAGGCAGCCAGAGCTGGGGGCCAGGGTGGGGTGGAGCCCAGCTGGGCTCATGTTCATGGTTAAATGGGGGCTAAGCGGGGAGGAGGAGGGTGTGAAGACTGGGGAGTTGGGAGAGATGGACAGGGGGCTTTGTAGAAGGAACTCGCTGGAATATTTTTCTGCAGATTAACTGAACTTCCCCCCCCCCTCCCGGTTCAGTTAAAAGAATGAGTGGGGGCTCTGAATCAATACCGCAGGGAAAGGGCTAAGCTGGGCTGAATCTCAGCAACAAGGGGAAGCAGGACCTAGGGCAAGTCCCAGATACTCGGTTTCTTCAACAATTAAATGGGCAGTGGGAGGTGTGCAGACTTGAGCAAGGATCAGATATTAATAACAATTAGAGCTAATAAATTCAGCAAAGTTTCAGGGTACAAGATCAATACACAAAAATTAGTTGTATTTATATACACTAGCAATTAAAAACCCCCAAAGGATATTAAGAAAACAGTTTCATTTATAATAGCATCAAATAGGATAAAATAAACGGGTATATCAGAACTCTACATATTTTCTGCTAAATTTTTTCTATAATTCTAAACAGTCCTCCTTAAAATAGTTTCTTGTTTTTAAAGTTTTAGGAATAAATTTAACCATGGAGATGCAAGACAAAGATCATAAACATTGCTGAAAGAAAATGAAGGAGATGTAGGTAATAAAACACCATTTCAGGTTCATGGATTCGAACATGTAATATTGATAAGATGGTAATACTATTCAAAGCAGTGTAGAGATTTAGTTCCGTTCCTATCAAAATCCCAAAGGCTTTTCTATGGAAGTGAACAAGGTGATCCTAAAATTCATATGAAATTGCAAGGGACTGCAAATAACCAAATTCACTAAATAACTTAGTTCTTGAAAAAGAACTAATTTGGAGGAATCACCCTGATTCCAAAACTTACTATACTCCTACGGTGATTAAAACAATGTGGAACTGGCATAAATATAGACACATACTTTGAGAGTCTAGGAATAAAACACACAGCTATGGTCAACTGATTTTCAAAGGATGTGAAGACCACTCAATGGGGAAAGTGTCTCTTTGACAAATCATGGTGGGAAAACTAAATATCCACATACAAAAGAATGAAGCTTGAGCCCTGCTTCATTCCATATTTTAAAAATAACTCAAAATGACCCTAGCCGGTTTGGTTCAGTGGACAGAGCATTGGCCTGTGGACTGAAGGGTCCTGGGTTCAATTCCAGTCAAGGGCATGTGCCGGGGTTGTGGGCTTGATCCCCAGTGGGGGTTGTGCAGGAGGCAGCTGATCAATGGTTCTCTCTCATCATTGGTGTTTCTATCTCTCCCTCTCCCTGCTTCTCTGAAATCAATAAAATTATATTTTTTAAAAAAACAACCTCAAAATGAATCAAAGACCTAAAGGTAAGTGCATAAAACTCTTAGGAGGACAAATAGGGGTAAGTCTCCATGATTTTGGATTTGGCAGTGGTTTTTAAAAAAGACACCAAGCCCTAACCGGTTTGGCTCAGTGGATAGAGTGTCAGCCTGCGGACTGAGGGGTCCCGGGTTCGATTCCGGTCAAGGGCATGTACCTTGGTTGCGGACACATCCCCAGGAAGAGGTGTGCAGGAGGCAGCTGATAGATGTTTCTCATCAATGTTTCTAACTCTCTTTCTCTCTTCCTCCCTCTCTGAAAAAAATCAATAAAATAATAATAAAAAAAAAGACACCAAAAGTATCTATCTATATAATAGAGGAATTTGCAAATTAGCCGGGACGCCATAACATCCCAACTGAGGCTGCATGGTGCCTGGTCAGGGCAAGGGACCTCAAGCCATGTCCCCCGCCCCACGGGTCTTGACGGGGGACCTCAGGCTGCACCTTCTGCCCAGCAGGGCTTGATGGAGGACCTGAGGCTGCGCCCTCCGCCATGGTGCTGGGCCAGAGGACCTGAGGCTGTCCCCCCCCCCCCCCCCGGCCCCCGGCGGGCTTGATGGGGAATCTGAAGCTGTGCCCCATGCCTGGAGGAACTTGACGGGGGTGGGGCTGGCCGGGTCTGGGTCTCCTGTGTTTTCGAACCATGTGCTGGTTCGAAGGACTTGACTCTAAGTCCTGCGGCGCGCCCCAGACTCTCACAGGAGGGAGATTTTCATATACATTTTACTAATTTTCTTTTATCTCTGACACTTCTATTATAGAGAAAGGGCAAATAGCAATATTAAAATATTTCCTCTAATTAATTCCCTTTTAATGAGCATGAATTTCATGCACCAGGCCACTAATAAGAAATAAAAGGCAAAAGAGAATAAATTGGCCTTTATCAATATTAAAAACTTTTATTGGAAAAAAAAACACACTGGAATCTAATAAATAAGGAATGGCCTATTGGAAAAAAAAATATTAAAAACTTTTGCGCATCAATGCCAGGGAGCATGTCCATGCCATTCCTTACTATCAAACAATTCTTGGCCATCAATAAATATTTCAAACAGTGAAAGTGAAAAGAATAGAATGGAAAGCAATCAAAGTGCATCACAGATAATTAAGGTAAGTATCAAGTATTGTGTGCTAAACTTCTGTTTCAGCCCTAACCGGTTTGGTGGATAGAGCGGCGGCCTGCAGACTGAAAGGTCCCAGGTTCGATTCTGGTCAAGGGCATGTACCTTGGTTGCGGGCACATCCCCAATAGGGGGTGTGCAGGAGGCAGCTGATTGATGTTTCTCTTTCACCGATGTTTCGGACTCTCTATCCCTCTCCCTTCCTCTCTGTAAAAAAAAAAAAATCAATAAAATATATTTAAAAAAACCAGAACTTCTGTTTCAGTGTGTGTGCATGCACACAAGCACTCTAGGGAGCACCTGTGTACTGGGTTGTGATATAACATGTATTCCTTGGTGAGAGTTGCAGTTTAAAAAGTTTGAAGGCCACATCTAGTAACACCCAGGCACTTTAGGAAGGCCCAACCTGAGGGAAAGTAGGCCTGATTTGCTGGGCAGGAATGAATGTCCTATAAGCCATGACCATAATCAGAATCTGTGGACCAGTCACTTCAGCTCTTGAAGTTCCGTCTTCTTCACCTTTAAAATGGTTCTTTATAATGATATCTTCACCTTTATAATGGTATCTTTCATAGGGGGTCGCAAGGATAAAATAAACTAACACGTGGAAATACCTTTGTACAATGCCTAAAGCAGAATATATATGACACAAATGGATCAGTTATCACAAACATCTTTGCTATGATATCACACTTTATAATTTGGTTGAGAATCTGAAAACACATAAAGCAAAATCCCCCGTAACCCAACTATGCTTAAAAAGAACTATACTACATACAGTCCTAGCTGGTTTGGCTCAGTGGATAGAGCACTGGCCCGAGGACTGACAGGTCTCTGGTTTGATTCTGGTCAAGCGCATGGAATCTCAGTTGCAGGCTTGATCACTGGCCCCTGTCAGGCATATGTGGGAGGCAGCCTTGATGTGTCTCTCTCACATCGATGTTTCTCTCTTGGTCTCTCCTCCTGCCTTCCACGCTCTAAAAATCAATGGAAAAATATCCTCCAGTGAAGATTAACAACATAACAACAACAAAAGAACTATACAAAGATACATCCTGGATTATTTTTTATCTCTTCATGCTTTTTAAAAGAAATTAAATCATGCTATCTAATTTTTCAACTTGCTTTTTTCACTTAATATATCATGAACAGTGTGTAACTGCAGCCATTTCCTTACTGGGTATTATCTGTCTTTTCATTTTTTTCCCAATCTAATGGGCAAAAAAAAAGTAGCATCTCATTGCTTTATGCTGTATTTCTCTGACTAATTTGGGTCAGTTATCATTTTATGTCCTTTAAAGGTTTGCATTTTCTCCTCTGTGAATTGCCTGTTCAAACCACTTTTCTGTTGAGCTTTTCATATTTTTCTTATTGAGTTGTAGAGCATAGGAAGGACTTTTACCTGGTGTTTGTTACAAATATTTTTGTGTTGCAGATATTTTCTCTACTCTGTCATTACCTTCTGACTTTTTAATGGCATATTTGACCATTCAGACGTTTTAAATATTTTATATGGGCAGACATCTCCATTTTTCCTTAATGGCTTTTGGGTTTCTGTTTGGATTGTTTCGAAAGCCTTTCTTTTCTGCTTTCCTGGGCACGTTGTTGTAGATGTTCTCCATCCACTTCCCAGTGACAGCGGACAATGAATGTCCTCACTGAGCCTGCTCTGTCCCTCGTATCAGCACCTTGGGTTCTTATCTGTCAACAGGGTGTACTAAGTCCGGTGCTGGGAAGGATTACATTGTGTCAGAAGAACACAGAAAAAGCGAGAGCTGAGAAGCCAAGGCAGTGTGAGCAGGCAGTGAAAGAAGCGGGGTGGCCATGGATATGAGACCCAGTTGAGGTTGCCAAGGGAAAGGGGTCGGGAGGATGGGAATACGTTTTTAAAATTAAAAAAAAACCACCCACACAAATCAATAATTCAATAATCAACATGGGTGTAATTGATGGTCCAACTAGGAAAAAACAGGCATTGGATCTTGGTTCATACCATCCACACAAAATAAATATTTCATATGGACAAAAAGACTTTTAAATACAACAACAACAAAAGAAGTGGAGTGGGAGTTTGGAGCTGAAGGGTTGAGAAAGTGGAGACGAGGAGGGAGAGGAATTCGATGACCTTGAATTGAGCACCTAAAAGTCATGCTAGCTGATACTCTGAATAGGAATTTTAAAGCCAACAGCATCTTGAAAAGGAATTTTGCTTAACTTTTTTCAAAACCCATTTCATTCTTTACAAGCACTACCAAGCGGCTGGTCCGCACACCTGGGAGGCGGTATAGCAACCTCCTGCCAGACTGAAATGAAAGGCAAAGAAATTGGAACATAGGACCTCAGCTCAAAAGTATGTCTCCTCTAGAGTAAACTTTAATATATATTCCAGGTGCAGAGATCAAATGTTACTTTTTTTTTTTTTTAAATGAAGAAAGTAAGAATACTCTAGTTAGAGCAAGTCTCATTCCTCACCTTTCCACAGTTCACTTGCGGAACAAATAAACAGAAACAGCCTTGCAGCCCCATTGGGGGGGTGGGGCACCTATGCTGAACCAAGTTCTCTTCCTAAAACAACCCTGGGGGTTGTGGATGAAAGAGGCCACATGCTAACCTGACAAGTTCGGTGGAAGCCTGCGTGGCGGTCTTGCAAACTCAGAGACCTAAAGTAACCACGAAGGATGGTCTGAAATTAAACTTTAAAAGCAGTTATGTGGGTACTTACATCCTAGGCCGGTGTCTTCACTGACAGGGTCAACCTTTACCTTAACTGAGCCTATTAGTCTTTTTGCATCTATGGTAACATAACCTTTGAAAAGCCTGGATAATTTGTAATTTCCCTTTTTCTGGACCCCCTGGGGCACAAGCTAATGTGCTGAGTGCCAGGACAGATACCACAAATTCCTTCATTATCATGTTAATTGTTCCTGCACCCACCTAATATGTGTCTATCATTTCATTTTTTATCCAATCCCAGGGGCTTCCCTGCTTTACTTTCTCCCACCTCTCTAGTCTATCACCAAAGGATTTCATGTAACCCACCTATAGTACGTCCCTTTCCTTTGATTGCAATGTATAAATACAGATGTAACCCGCCATTCTCTGGAGCATTATCTCAATTTGTTTAGGGTTCTGCTTCCTGGTGTATGTCGACAGTTTGGCTCAAATAAACTCACACAAATTCTTTACAGGTTTCAATGGTTTTTTACCTTAACAGGGTCAATGGGACATGGTCTAAGGGTCTTTGGGGCATCACTGCAGCTCTGTGGCCTGAGCATTCCTTAATGGCCCTTGGCATCCATCGCTTCTGATTTTGGGGCTCCACCAGCAGGCAACAAAGCTACTCTCTGCCTGTGTCACTCCCACTGCCTTGCTCTCCCTGGGGCTTCTGCTCACTACTTTCTGAACATCTCTCTCCAGCTTCTGCCCCGTCCCTAGCCTACTGAGCGTGGGATGCCACTCTTTGAGAATCACATTTAAACTCTCCAAAGGAGAGAGTCTGATTGGTTGGGTTAGTTACTGGTGTCTCTGGGCGGCTGTTTCATTGGCTGCTGGTTGATCTACAGCCAACTCTTCTTGGGTTTGTTGCCCACTCCTGCTCCATGGTAGCAGGGTCAAGCAGCCAGCTTTCCTTAAAAGGAGCTTCATATGGGCATTATGGGCCCAAGAGTAAAATAAGCTGTTTTCCAAAATTGACTCCTTCCAGCAGCATACCCTACTACAATAAGATTTGACATCTGGCTACCCAGTTTATAGTAGATTAGAAGCAGTTAATGATAAAGAGGGGAAATGGAAGATGAGAAAGCCACAACATTATTAGCCAAACATTCTTTCTTATTTATTTTGCAGCTCAACTTTATTGCAGGGAAGCTCAGGGGGAAGTAGGGCAAGTGCGGGTTCCACAGAAAATCCCGCCGTGGAGCTGAACTGCCAGGTCCCGGGTCTGTCTGGAAGCCAGGAGAGGATCAGGGTCCTTGTCCTCTTTGGTCTCTCCTGCAGACCCAGGCCCTTGCCACTTGGGGCTGAGGTAGGAAATGGTCGTTTCTATTTTTACCAGGGACTCCAGCAGCGTCCACACTGTGCTCAGAGTCTTTGCAACCTTCTTATTGGGCAGGTCAGGGTCACACTGAACTCCTCCCAGCTTGTTGAAGACCCCAGTGACTGCATTAGGCAGCTTTCACAGGTCAGATCTGTTAGGTCGAAGGGGGGTCCAGGAGCTGATGCATGCCTCCACAAGCTCAGCTACCAGACAGATGATGACATAGATTCCCTCCTGGAAACCGTGAAGACCCTTTGGCGGGAACTCCCACAGCTCATGCTCCCCTGACCTCACTGAGCAGCTGTATAAAAAAGTTCCTCTCGGCGCGACTCCACTGGCCCCACCCCAGGACCAGTGGACTTTGGCCGGGAGCGCAGAATAAATTCCCCTCCTTCAATCTGCCTGACTCTCTGACTCAGTTTCCTGCACCGCGAACCTCACAACATCCACAAAGAACTAGTGCTTCTTCAAAATCCTGATTCTTGAACATGGGGTTGTCCCAGGACCACCAGTAACTCTGGCATGAATTGGGTCCCCATGCCCTAGACAAATGTTATTAATCAATCAATATGTAGTAACATTTCAACTTTTCTCACTTAAAAAAAAATACATATGCTTTTATTGATTTCAGAGAGGCAGGGAGAGGGAGAGAGAGAGAAACATTGATTGGCTGCCTCCTGACGGCTCACACTGGAGATCGAGGCCACAACCTGGGCATATGCCTTGACTGGGAATCGAACTGTGACCTCCTGGTTCATAGGTAGATGCTCAACCACTGAGCAATGCCAGGTGGGCCATTTCTCACTTTCTAAGCAGCAAGATATGGTTGCTAAAAGCCTACACTGAGGAAACAGGCCAAATATTATAATACAAAGAGGTATAATTAAGCTATAAAAACTCAAGAAGCTACCAATTAGGGCTATTTATGGTCAGGGCAAGCCGTGTCCCTTTCCGTCTATCCTTATTTTACAAGCACTGACTAATACTTGAGATTCAGAATGAACCTGAGACACGGAAGCATTAATTTGGGTTCTCAAGACTAAGCGGTTAAGAAAAAAATTAAGTTTTTTATTATTAATCTATTATCTTTCCTTTGTTCCATTGATAAAAGTCAACTGCAGGCCAACTACTTGTATAATCTCTGCATGGACATCAGGCTTTTAATGCTTTTTCAGAGTCTATCCCAGACACTGCTGGGAATGTGCCTTTGGACATGGGCTCCTGGCATAAATTCCAACTCCACATGTCAAAACATGTTTATGTTACACACCCATCATCTTTACTACTAACTACAGCTTCTGCCGCCTCTGCTATTGAAAATAGCACCTACTGGGTGCCAATCCTGTCCCAGACAATTTACATAGATAAATTCTTTCGCAACCTTACAATGCCCAAGCAAGGTGCCTGTGAAGGTGTGCTAATCCTATGGGGTGGGAGATGTTGAAGCCTTGAGAGAGTTAGCTAGGCTGGGAGTGGAAATGCCATTTCCTAATCCTCCAGTCTGGTTTGGAAGCAGCTTTAACTGGATGGTTCTTGCTCATGCTCTCTCCTTTCTGTTCTCCTTAAGTATTTATAAAGTTACTTTTTGTTGCTGTTGTTGAAATTCCAAGAGGGAACATTAAAGGGAAGCAGCAGCGACCTGCCCTGCGAGCAGGAGAGGTGGTATTGAGAGTAACAAATGTCCACTTGGGGAAAAAGTCTAGGCCGGGCCAGCCTCCTCCTCCCACTCTGCCTCTCTTTGCTCTCAGCAAGGCTTCTCCCAGAGCTGACCTTGGAGGTCGTGGGTTTTGCTGTTCTGAGGGAAGCAGGGTCCCTTCCATACCTACAGTATACACATTAGCCAGAGAATTCGGCTTTGGATATTCTCAACCAACATTTTCTAAGCTCGATCTTGTATCTATTTGGATTCTTAGCAAATTTCAGTCCTACCATGTTTTTTTTTGTTTGTTTGTTTTTTTTAATCCAGGATCATCATTACAAACAGCCATAACTAACAATTCTACATCATTTCTAAACTATATGTGTTACTCAGGATCCCTGCAGGGGATCAGTGTGATTTGAGGAGAGTTTAATGAAGAGACTGTTTACAAAACAGTCTGGGGCTCCTAGCAGAGAGGAGCCAGTACTACCTCTGGGCCTAGAGGAGAAGGGGGAGGAAGTGGTGACCAGGAATATGATGGGGAATGTATAGAGAAGGTCACCTGATAGGGGCTGTGGCCTTAAGTATAGGCACAAAGTCAAATCATGGTGACCCAGCAAAGAGGAAATCAAGAAGACCTCTCTCTCCTCACTTTCCTCTGGCCCTCCTGTCTCTTACCAGTATTTCCCATTTGCCAAACCTCCCAGGAGTCTGAGTGCAAGAGCTGGGAGGGTCAGTCTCCTGGGCACAGAATAGATGGAAAAAGAGGAGGGGAGAGGGGGACAGGATATAGACGGACAAATAGAAGATGCCCAGTGCTTCTGACAGAATTATTAATAGTAGCTATATTATTATATTAACAATGCAACGACAATGTTAACAACAGGTTCCGTTTGAGGCCCTGCTTCATGCTCTTTACACCAGTCTGGTCTTTTACAGATAAGGAAAGGATGGTCCACAAGCTACTGTACTCTTCTACTGTGGAACAGAAGTTGAGATTACCCTCTGAGAAGGAAATTCATAAGAATTAAAACAAAAATGCATGATCTCAGCCATCTGGGGTATATTAGTTATCTGTTGCTGCTGAGAACTTACCCTAAAACTTAGTAGGGTAAAGTAATAAGCATCTATTGTTTCACCGTCTCTGTGGGTCAGGAGCAGCTTGGCTGGGTGATTCTAGCTCAGGGTCTATCATGAGATTATCAAGAGATCGTCCAGGGCTGCATTCATCTGAAAGCTGGATTGGGGGTGAAGGATCCACACCTTGTGTGACTCATTCACTTGCCTGGCAAGTTCATGCTGGTTTTTAGCAAGAGGTTGAGTTCTTCCTCACCTAGATCTCTCCACAGGACTGACAGAGTGTCCTCAGGACATGGCACTTGTCTTGGTCCAAAGTGAGTGATCCAAGAGAGCCAGGCAGGGAGGAACCACAGTGCTTTTATGACCTAGTCTCACAAGTTACACACCATGGCTTCTGCCATGTGCTATTTGTTCATTAGAAGCAAGCCACAAAGCCCAGCCCACACTAAGGCAGAGGTGGGTGGGGTGGGGTTTAAACTTCATTTCTTAAAGAGATTAGTAAAGAATTTGTGGATACATTTTAAAACCACCATATACTGGTATCGCAATATCAAAGGCAAGGGGCACGGTGGGGTCCTGCTGGCCAGTGGGGGGGAGGGGCTGAGGGCAGTTGGCAGGCTGGCCTCGCCCCCTGGCCTCGCCCCCAGTCTGAGGGGACAATTTGAATATTAGGCTTTTATTATATAGGCTACTGTGGTTACACGATTGAAGAGTTCGGGGAAGACTTGACACTACACTGTCAAGTCTTGACTGTTACCAATTAAGGTGAACTCTCCCAAGCATATTGTGCTCTTTCTGAAGAAAGAACATAACAAGGGGGCTCGTTTCCAAGGCAGCTGTGAAAAAATGGCCCAGAGGGATAACACTGTGCAGAGAATGGTGAACCCAGTGGACGCAAGTTATCTGATAAAAGGAGAGCCATACTCAGTTTGGAGACAGGAACCTGTCATGCTGGTTGAAATATCTGTCAGAATTATCTATTTCCCTGGTGGAAGATGCCTTTTGGGAATGAAGTGTCCTAGGCAGTTGGCATGAGGATTTTAGTAAATCTAAAGAATCACCTCTATTTTAATATCAATTAATTGCTCATTTGGGATGGTCATCAGTGTCGTACAAGTGCAGCTAACGTGATGTGGGCCTGAGAATTTCCGTATCTGCAACACTAAGGACTAGATAGACTCATGAAAGTAGAGATCCCATCCTGCAGAGTAATTATTGCCTTGGGTGACATCCTCATCTCACCAAGCCTTCTGCTATTAATGAGCCTCTTTATAAAAAGAAAATACTTATTTTTATTGATTTCAGAGAGAAAGGGGAGAGAAATAGAAACATCAATGATGAGAAAGAATCCCTTCTGGGGATCCAGCCCGCAACCTAGGCATGTGCCCTTGACCAGAATTGAACCTAGGACCATGATGCTACCCATTGAGCCACACTGGCTAGGGCTGAAGAGCTTCTTATATAGAAATGCATATGCCTTTTACCTCCTTGCATCCCTGAAAGCAAGGTGGGTCGCCACAGCATTGCTGGAGCCACCTGCGAAATTCAGCCAGGGTCTGGTTCTTGCTGCATCTGCTCAAACCAGCACACGCCGATCTGGAAATAGAGCCTCAATATGTGCCACCAATGTTCCTGTCAGTGCAGAGAATGCAGACTCCAACCAATTAGACTAAGTGCCTCCCTTGAACGGATTGTCCAAGACATCTATCCGGTGGGGAAAAAATGCAAGGTCTTCATACTTTTTTTTTTTAAAAACAAAAACAACTTTTAAAAATTGATAACAGGGTACTGCATATGACAGCAAGAACAGTGCAAACTACCCAAATGTCCAGCAATATGGGACTAGAAGCATAAACTATGTTATCACTAAACAGTGGTCATAAACAGGAATGAGAAAGATCTTCATAACCAGTGCTTTCCAAAGGAAACTTCTGTAATGATGAAAATATTCTCCTCTGTCGAATATAGTAGCCACTAGCCCCATGTAGCTACTGAGCACTTGAAATGTGGTTAGCTCAGTCAAAGAACTCAATCTTAATTTTATTAATTTTAGTTTAAATAACCATATGTGGCCAGTAGGCCATCCTATTGGACAGTGTTCCTCAATAGATTGCTATTCGATAATATCCAGGATAAATTAAGTGAAAAATTATTAAGTGAAAAATTAAGATGCAGGAAGCACAGATCAGTGTATAGAGAATGTTACTTTTAGGGTGAAAAATAAAAAATGTATTTATATTTGCACAAATTTGCACTAAACCACCAAAAGGATAAATAAAAATGGCTACTTCTTAGACAAGGGGAACAAGTAGATAGGGATGGAATGAAAGTGATACGTCTCAGTGTGTATTTTTTCACATTATTTTGATTTTCAAACCCCACAAATGTAGTATCAACTCAATAAGATAGAATAAACCAAAATTTTTAAAAAAGATAAAAAGGGGCAAATCCATGTGAGGAAATACTTTCCTTCATCTCTCTCTCTCTCTAAAATCAATCAATTTTTTAAAAATTCTTGATAGAAGTTTAAAATGATAATCTTTTTAGAATGTGATTTGGAAGTGTCTATTAATTTTTTAAATGTACATAGTCTTTGATTCAACAATTCTTCTAGAAATTTGTCTTACAAAAATACTTGCAAAAGTGTGTAAGATACAAGTACAGAGGACATTCATTGTTCATTACAAATAATAATTATAACCAATCTAAACGTCTCAAAAATAGGGGAGTGGTTAAGTAAATTATGAAAAAATGTACAATAGCTAAGTAAATTATGAAAAAATGTACAATAGCTAAAAAGAGTGAGCTATCCCTGTGTTTACTGATATGTGGTAATGATCAAGTTTAGAACAATATGTAGGGCAACAGTTCTCTAACTCTATGGTCTCAGGACTCCTTTACTCATAAATTGATGAGGATCCCAAAGAGCTTTTATTATGTGGGGAATGGCTATTGGTATTTTCCATATTAGAAATGAAAATGGCCCTAACTGATTTGGCTCAGTGGATAGAGTGTTGGTCTGCGGACTCAAGGGTCCCAGGTTCGATTCCGGTCAAGGGCATGTACCTTGGTTGCGGGCACATCCCCAGTAGTGAGTGTGCAGAAGGCAGCTGATCGGTGTTTCTCTCTGATCGATGTTTCTAATTCTCTATCCCTCTCCCTTCCTCTCTGTAAAAAAATTAATAAAAATATATTAGAAAAAAATGAAAATGAAGGCATTTTTAAAAAGCACTTAATTTATTTAAAGTTACAATAATAAACTCATTACATGCTTACATAAGTCACATTTTTAAATGAAAATGAACTATATAAAAACATAATTTACTGAGAAGCTAGCATTGTCTCACATTTCTGCAAATATATTAAATATCAGCTTAATAAAAGACTGCTGGGTTCTCATATCTGCTTCTGCATTCAATCTATTGCAATATGTTGTTTTGGTTGAAGTACGAGTAGAAAATGCAGCCTCATACACATATGTAGTTGGAAAAGGGAGGATTATTCTAATAACCTTTTCAGATAAGTGTGGATATTCTTCTTGACTGGTCAGCAAAATTCAACAAGTGGTCGTTTCCTAAAGGTGAGTTGCCATGTGGATTCTGAAACCATATCAATGAACTTTTCCTGCTATGGTCCATCAAAATCCATTGGTATTTCACTTTGAATGGATTTTTTTACCCATGTATGATTTTGTAACATTATGCATTGGTCATGTGAAAAATATTGGTTCACTGAGTTATAGAAATCTTTGTAATATTGACAGATTTTTATTTTATTTTTTAAATAATTTCTTTATTGATTAAGATATTACATATATGTCCTCATCTCAGATTTTTATTAATAGTATTTTTAAAACCACATGTAATTATCACCACCAATCTCATCACTAGTGTCTTTAGGTGTTGGGAAGCTGTCCAACTCACAACTAAAAATTGATGTGATATAACTTCTTTTTTGTTAAAAAGAATTCTAAATTTTGCTTGAAAGTTTGAATTTCAACACTAGTAATTAAAACTGTCAGTTTTTCCCAACGTGACAAATCCATTTCATTCCTTTTTGAGAAAGTGTCTGAAAAATTCCCAAATTTGAACTACCACAGTTCACCTGTTAGTCACTATTTCAAATAAAAGTGGTGTCCAAGGGGAAAAACAGCTGAATTCAGTTTGTAAGACAAATAATTGCATGAGTGTTGAGTTCTCCAGTTGGAATGTCGCTGAAGTGCTCTGCGTGTACTTCTCATCTCATTCTATAGCATCTTAAAAAGACTCCAGGGCTGAAATTTAATAAAATTAATCATCAAGGGCATTCTTAGGGAAACTGGCATTTCTGTTATCCTGAGTGTGTGATGCCGATGGACAGCATAACCACTAGGACAGTTTGGTGCCTACACCTTGAAAGAAGGCACCAGCAGTTTTACCCACTTTTGCTTTTGTAATATCAGTGTGAATGGCCACACTGTGAAAAAAACAACAACAAATAATGCCTTAGTATTACTATAAAAATAGCTTTGGCCTTGTGAACTCTCTGAAATGATCTCAGGAACCTTCAGAAATTCATAAGCCCATCCTTTGAGAACTGCTGATACAGTGTATAATTCCTTTTTTGTTAAACACACACACACACACACACACACACACAACAACAAAAACCAAACCAAGATACATACATACACACAAAAGTGATAACAATGGCTACCTCTGGCAGTAGAAAGTGATAAAGTGATGTTTACTTTATACTTTATAGATTTTTCTATTTTCTAATCCTTTACAATGAGTACATATTTCTTAAGTAATTAAAAACACTAAAAAAGAAAAGATTAAATTTAATTTAAATTATAAACAACAATTACAACACACTCAGGAATGTAAAAGGCCCTTAGAACTACATTCATATTGAAAATATGAAGAGATTAGAAACATAAAGCAGGGAGCTTAAATTATTCAAAAACAAAACAAGACAAAACAGAAACCTCGCCCTGAGAAATACCTCATTTCCCACAGGGCTGGAGGAAGGAAGTGCTGCTGTGAATGAAAGCTGAAGCCACCAGACCCAGGTAGCTGCAGTGAATGGCGGGCTGATGATGCCTTTTAAGATGCGCTTTGAAAATAAATCTAAAACACATTCTCTCTAGACGGCAACAGGATTAGACTCGAAGAGTGATTTGACACGTTAGAAAGCTCACAGATTCCTTTCCAGAGGAAAGAGAAAACCAGGGACAGAACCCAGGGCCTACACAACAGGTATTAAGTTTCTCCTTCCGCAGCCCTCTGCCCTCCTGTCTCTGAACTGGGCCCAGGTCACCACTTGCCTTTGCAGGATCCAGTGCCCTTCTGATCTCTTCTCTGCCCCTTAACTAAGCTTCTTGGTGTCAAAAACCATATCATTCATCTACACCCTAGCATAAATGAGTCTCCTTTTCCAAGCTCTCTGCCTGATACATTAGGCAGATCTCTGATGGCGGAATAAAAAAGGCTGGGTTCTTTGCAAGGCAGCTTAGGCAGCATCAGCAACCGGTGGGGAATCCTCTGAAGTGGAATCATGAGTAGCTACCTTAAGCAACGCTTGTCCTTTTTGCCCTGTGACATAAAAGAAGTTACTTCCCCTTTCTGGGCTCCGTAAACTGAGTGGGTTACACTAGTGACCTCCAAGGAGGCCCCTGTTCTGTGACTGAGCTCCTTTCGTGCAGGGTAGTGCTAGCTCAGGAGGCTTTGGGAAATGGCATCTTGTTTTCAGTTCCTGAATTAAAAGAAGAGTCGGAGGAAACTCCCGGCATGCTCACTCCCTGCAGTTTGCCCCCCCCCCTCCTTTTCTTCCTCCTGACTTGTGTCTCCAGGGCGAAGATCAAACAAAGAGATTGCCCAGGGTGGTGGAATGCTGTGTTTGGTTAAGTCTCAGCCTGGATGTGATTACAAAGTTCCTGTGACCCAGGAGACCTGGTGGGGAATGTGGTGGGAGGGATTCTGATCTCTAGGAGCACACCACTCAGCACCAATGACCCTCAACACAACTATGAATGGCTAAGTTGTGTTCCAACTCCCCCCCTCCCTGTTTATGCCCCCACCTCTTCCTTCTTTTTTTATATTTTATATTTTTAAAATTTATTTATTTTTAAAATATATTTTATTGATTTTTTTTACAGAGAGGAAGGGGGAGAGATAGAGTCAGAAACATCATGAGAGAGAAACATCGATCAGCTGCTTCCTGCACACCTCCTACTGGGGATGTACCCGCAACCAAGGTACAAATCTTGACCAGAATTGAACCTGGGACCCTTCAGTCCTCAGGCCAACGCTCTATCCACCCAGCCAAACTGGCTAGGGCTCCTTCTTTTTTTTTTTTTTTTTTTTTTATTAGAGAGAGAGAGAGAGAGAGACATCAATGTGAGAGAGAAACATGCATGGGTTGCCTCCTGAACATCCCCTACAGGGGATCAAGACTGAAACTAGACATGCGCCCCGACCAGGAATTGAACTGGCAACCTCTCCATGCACAGGACGATGCCCAACCAACTGAACCAACTGGCCAGGGCATCTTTAATCCATTTTGAGTTTGGTTTTGTATATGGTGTAAGAAAGTGGTTTAGTTTCATTTTTTTGCATGTATCTGTCCAGTTTTCCTAATAACACTTATTAAAAAGACTGTCTTTACCCCATTGTATATTCTTTCCTCCTTCGTAACAGATTGGCCATATAAGCATGTGTTTGTTTCTGGACTATTTATTCTGTTCCATTGATCTATGTGTTTGTGCCAGTACTGTAATGTTTTGATTACTATAGAAGTAGTCTTCTTATGGATATTTGTTTTTCCCATATGGATTATTGGAAAACTGAAAAACTTTCACAAATTAAAGGAATAAATAAGTGTTGTGTCTTCCACAGTTGTGTCTCAATGTCTGTCTTCCTGCTAGTTTCTGAAGAGCAAGAGTCATGGCTGATTCCTTTTTTTATCCCCTACCCCTTTAATTATGCCTAGAATCTAATCTATGTCTCACAGAATTTGGTTGATGTACAGATGCATGAATAAATGAATGAATGAAAAGTGGTTCTAGTAAGGTTGAAAAAAAATGTTTTTGTTTTAAATATTTTTATTGATTTCACAGAAGAAGAGAGAGGGAGAGAGAGATAGAAACATCAATGATGAGATAGAATCATTGATTGGCTGCCTCCTGCACACCCCCTATTGGGGATCAAGCCTGTAACATGGGCATGTACCCTTGACTGGATTTGAACCTGGGACCCTTCAGTCCACAGGCCAACACTCTATTCACTGAGCCAAACCAGCTAGGGTGAAAAAAATGTTTTTAAAAATAATAGGTTAGTCTCCATTAAGTGTCACCATGTCACTCATGTTGTCTTGTCTCCATTTTCTTCACCATACTTCACAAAAAACTGGCCCCGTAAAAGTGTTCATGTTAGAAAAAAAAAAGAGCAAAATAAAGAGCCTGTACTGGCAGTTTTAGCTGTGTCACCTTAAGAAAGTCACTAGCCCTCTCTAGACCTCAGTTTCAACTAACAAATAGGGCTAAAGCCTGGCCAGTATGGCTTAGTAGTTGAGTGTTGACTCATGAACCAGAAGGTCACGGTTCAATTCTTGGTCACATGCCCAGGTTGTGGGCTCCATCCCCAGGGTGGGGCATGCTGGAGGCAGCTGATCAATGATTCTCATCATTGAAGTTTCTATCTCTCTCCCTCTCTCTCCCTCTCTCGCCCTCCCTCTCTGAAATCAATATAAAATATATTTTAAAAAAATAGGATTAAAAATACCTGTCTCAAGTCGATAGGGAAGTTATGAGATGTCAGATGAGTGAAAGAGCATTGTAGCCATAATGACTTACAATTATATTATTAGAGGAGCCATCGAAGGCCCAGAGGCCAAGTGATTTGTTCAGGGTCACCCAGTGAGTTAGTGACAACATTGACACCTCCCACTTGGTGCCTGATTTACCCACCATCGCCTTAAAGACTCACAGCAGCCTAAGAGGAGAGCACGCTTTATCTTCCTCATCCATCAGCCCCTACAGCATTGGGACTATCAGCTCAATGGAACATCCTGGAACTGTGTTCGGGACATGGCTATCTGAGCTGGATGAGGCCAGGGTCACACACTCAGGCTGTGCTCATCAGATTGCCTCTGGGCAGGCACAGGCACCTGCAGACAGGCTGGGCTGGTGGAGAGGGAGCAGGGATGACTGCGTAGACATTCCTCTATCCCACACTGTCAGAGACACACCCAGATCCCCAAGGTCTCCCCTGGAGGTCACTGCAGCTGCATTCACAGGCTTTCTACTTCAAAGCTTGCCCCTGTCTGCCTGAGAAACAGGAGCGTAGGGCAGATTGAAAGCGTGTAGATGTAAACTTTACACTGCAGATGTAAACTTTACCCAGTGAGGGACTGTGTTGACGAGTAACAGTTTCCAGGCCTCTCCAGTGGGACTAAGCCACAGCTGCCCAGAGGAATAATCTGCTCCTAATGCCCTCACCTTGATTTCCTGGGATCATCTCCCAAAAAAGCAATGACCAGCAAGTCCTTGTCCTGGAGTCTGTTTTAGGGAGATCCAGGTGAGGACAGTCGCCTCCATGCCTTCCAAGTGGAGAAACAGCTGGGAGGCAGAACGTCTTATCCACATGCCGTGGACAAATCCCTTCACTGGGCACACTTCTTCTGTGCACCTTTTCTGCAAAGGCTACTATTAGGCGATGGGGACACCAAGGTGCAGCCCCAACTGGTGAAGACACAGGTAGTAGCTTGAGGGGCTTAGCTGCCACTGGGGCAATTGGTTTGGTTTTGATTCCCAAAATGGCTCTTTGAGAGGTGAGGCAAGGTTAAGGGAAAATCACTTAATTGAGAAGCAGGAGAATCACCTCTAGGGTCCACTTGGTCTATCCATTCCTTTATCCATTCGTTCTTCACACATTTTTTGAGAGCGAACTATGGGTAAAGCCTCGTGCCAGGAGCAAACATGTGGCAGTAAGAAGAGAGACACAGCTCCTCCCTCCATGGGGCATTTCAACTGAGGCCCAGCCTTTCCCTTCCCTGGGCTGAACTACCTGGGGCCTTTCCAAGGAGAAATGTGTGCTTTAAGAGCCTTTGCCCTCCAGCAGCAAAAACTCTAGTGGTTTCTGAAGGACCAGTGCTACCCTACGTAGCATAGAAGTGGTCAGTGTTACAATGCGCACTGGAATTCCTTCCCTCAAAAGAAGCATAGAATGGAAATAAAAGAAAACCAACTACTTTTAAAAATAGCTGACTCTGGCTCCTTCAAGAAGGTACCACAATCCCAGATCCCCAGCTGCCACAGTTCAGTGCTGGGGGTTAGAGGATTTGTTACATAGGACAAGGGTCTCAAGGTCTGGGCAGTTCTAAGTATTACTTCTTGCTAACTATTAAAATACTAGAGGCCTGGTGCACAAAAATTTGTGCACTGGGAGGGGGGGTCCTCAGCCTGGCCTGTGCCCTCTCACAGTCTGGGAACCCTCGGGGGATGTCCACCTGCTGGCATAGGGCCACTCCCCAGGCAATCGGGCCTAACATGGCAGTCAGACATCCCTCTGGCAGCCCAGGAGCCCTAGGGGGATGTGCACTTGCCAGCGGGGAGCAGGCCAAAGCTGCAGTCGGACATCCTTAGCGCTGCTGAGGAGGCAAGAGAGGCTCCCACCACCACCGCTGTACTGGCAGCCATCAGCCTGGCTTGTGGCTGAGCAGAGCTCCCCCTGTGGGAGTGCACTGACCATCAGGGACAGCTCCTGCATTGAGCATCTGCCCCCTGGTGGTCAGTGTGTGTCATAGTGACCAGTCATTCCCAATCGTTTTGTTGTTAGGGTCAATTTGCATATTACCCTTTTATTATATAGGATAGCATAGTATTTTGTAGATCAGCTGTAAACAGGATGAGCTGACAGGAACTCAGACAGAAGAAAGTAGCCAACTGCAAAGAAACCAACATATAATTGACCAAATGGTGTTTATAAGCCATGGTTAAGCTTCCCCTTAGGGAGGCAGAGCTTTGGATGTAAGTCTCCTGTATACTTGTTCCATGTAAATAAAACTACCTTGTGATAATCATGTTTCATTTTTAATAGCACACTCCAAGCAGCAAACCCCTGGAGTTGGGTTAACAGGCTCAGGGCCTGGCCACAAGGGATGTCTACCTCACTGGCCTGAAAACATGTATCTGCACAGGACATCCGGGGAAAGTTGGGGTGGGAGACAACACTCTTGCCACAAGGGGACCTGGGCAAGGAGAGTCACTACCATGGCCTCTATCTCAGGAAGGGGATCCTGCTGTCCTGGCCCCGTGCTGGGCTCCCAGACCGGCAGTGTTAAGGGGAGAGGCAGCAACATCTGCAGCATGGACATTTAGGGTCAAGGTAAGGTCACAAGAGCTAGTGGCTGGGCAGCAGGTTTGGCTAGGGCACAGCCCCTTTGCCATCAGCTTCTCTGTAATTGGTAGCATTCTGCAGGCCGTTTGATCAGATATCGCAGGAGGTGTTGCAGCTGCCATTGCTCTTTGTAAAGAAACTAGGAACAGAGTTGGCTTTGACCCCAATTGTGGCCTCTGGAGCCATTGCTTGATGGTAGTGCTCCCTCTGTACCCCCTGCCCTGTCCCTCTTGTCTGTACGATAGGAGAGTGCAGTCTCAAATCCAGCTGTTTGTCCTCGAAGCCCACAATTTAACCTTTTGGGGGAGATTGTCTGCAGCCCTGATCCTCCTCTCTGGGCCTCTCTCCTGCACTCCCAGCCCCAGATGGCTGGGTCCTCTTGGAAGGAGAATCCTCCCATTGGGAGGAAGATAGTCAACAGTGAATCCATTCAGGCTGAAGTTTGGTGGATGTAATGTGTCTCCCATTCTGGCCGTGAGTGCAATCTCAAAGGGGAGAAGGAACAAGAATGATATACTGTTTTAATGGCTGAATTAGCTGTGTGACCCTGTGTTTACGCTCTCAACTTCACTGAGCCCCAGAATCTCTCAACTTCACTGAGCCCCAGGATCTTCATTTATACCATGGGAATAACATTATCTTTGCCTTGTGGTTGTAATGATTAAATGTGGAAAATGCCCGGAACATAATGGGAATCTATATATTTAGAAACTTGGGCTGGACAAAAGAGAGATTTGGGCTTTCCTTACTGACTTCTCTATGGTAAGACCCGCTACACTGATTTTAAGCTTCCTGCATTTACTCATAGAAGCAGGCGCTGTCTTTCCTTGATTTCTAACAAGGTTGCTTATTTTTAACAAGGTAGCAGCAGGGTCGGAGAAAAGCTGTCAGGGATAAGGGGACTCTGAGAGGCCCCCACTCCTAGCCCAAACCTAAAAGAAATCTGCACAGAGTCTGTGCAGAGCGACCAAAACTCCTAACACCATTGGTCTGTGTTTCTCTAAATTTCCACCAAAGAAGCCTTTATAGTTGCAGAGAAGAATATATACTGCCAAGAGCTTTAGATACGCATATGGAATTGGCTTCCTGCCAGTAGGAAATTTCTTAGAATACATTTGTGTTCTCATAAAAATTCCTGCAGATTCTTACATTCTATGCCAAAATATATAAGTATTTAACTTAAAATAAAATAAAAAAGTATGTCTCCCCACCCCCATAAAATCTTCAAATTGGCACTTCCAGAAACTGCAGTGTGCTCAGCCTGAGGCTCCACGCTCTCCCTGATGTGCCACAGGCCCCTTTCCAATATGACAGTGTCGCTGTCGCTCGCGAGTCGGGATGTGAATCTGACTGACTGTACCTCTTAGCCCCTCACACCGGACCTGGACTATTCAACCACTGCCCCCTCCACATGCAGAGCATAAATAAAACACACAAAAATGTTAGCAAGACCACACTCACACCAAACAAAAAGTCTAACTATTGTTTGGGGGTAAAACGGGGCTTGGAAGACCTAGGTGGCACGGGTGCCATGTTAGTGGTAAGCAACAGAAACTGACTCTGGATAACTTACTCAGAAAGTACTTCTTTTTTTCCCCACCAGGAGTTGGGATCTGGGTATAGGATGAGACCTTGGGCAGTGTGGGTTAGAGGCTTGGGGCGGCTGTATGGGCTCTGGTCAGATAGGGCAGGTTGTAGGTGCGTGTGCAGAAGCCCCAGCAGCCAGGCTATGGGAGGCTGGGATCCAGAAGCACTTTATTGGAAGACTAGAGGCCCGATGCATGAAATTTGTGCAAGGGGCTCAGCCCTAGCAGCCGAAGAGACTTGCCTCGGCCATCACAGCTACGGCTTTGTCAGGAAGGTTGTCCAGAAGGACATCTGGTCTACTAGTAATTAGCATATTACGCTTTTATTATTATAGACTAGAAGCCCAGGGTACGAAATTTGTGCAAGAGTAGGCCTTCCTTTCTCTGGCTGCCAGCACCAGCTTCCCTCCAGCACCCAGGACCCGGGCTTCCCTCCCAGTCCCAGCTTCGTCCGGAAGGTCATCCGGAAGGACATCAGGTCTAATTAGCATATTACGCTTTTTTTATTATAGAAGATGTGAGACAACGGGAAGCGGAAGGAGAGGCTGATGCCCCAGGCTCCAGAAGAACAGACAGGAGTACAGTATAAGGAATGTGGGGAGCAGACAGCTGGGGGTAGTCATCAGAACTAGGATGAGCCTGGCCAGTGTGGCTCAGTGGTCAAGTGTCAGCCCATGCACCAAGAGATCACCATCCTCCCTCAGATTTGATCAAGTTTGAGTGAGTTATTGTTCTTTCCAATCAGTGATTCCCCAGCTGGAGCCCATGGTCTGAGATAGGGGAACCAGTGACAGAGCTGGAAAAACAGGGCTAACCTTGTTAGGTTTGGAATCAGAGAACCTACATTTGTGTTCCTGCTCAGCCACTAGCAGTGGGGACCTGGAGAGGTGTTGTGGACACCGTGGTATGCCATCCAGAGCCCCCCTACTGGGCTGAATGTGTCCTGTTGCCTACTCCATGTGAATGTGAACTGCTTTTGATTTTCCTTTCTGATTTTCCCCCAGCAGCTGAGTCCCCTGGAGACTTCCCCCAGCAGCTGAGTCCCCTGGAGACTGCCTCTTGTCCCTGAAAAGGATTACCTTTCTCAAGGTGACCTCCTCCTCCTGGGGCAGCCCAAAGACTGCCCCATGCAGGAATATAAAGGCTTGGCCCCCTCTTGCCGATAGGGAACAAGTCTGCAGAGCTACCCCAGCTCCAGAGCAACCTGTGGGATTGTTTGAGGCCTTTGTAGTGAGGCATCCCAGTCCAACCTCTCTCTGCCTGGTCCTGCCTTCTTCACTGCCTTGGTGCTGATCCCGAGAGCACTTCCCAATAAACTTCCCGCACACCAGTCTGCCTCAGAACCTTCTTCTCAGGAATGCAGTATGCAACAAGGGGCCACTTAATCTCCATTCCCGGGCTTCTTAGCCATACAATGTACCTATTAAAGATTATGGGCTTTGAAGTCAGACAGATCTAGATTTTAATCCTAGCTCCACCACTTGCCAGTTCTATGTTTTGGGGGCAATTTATTTAACCTCTCTGAATGTAATTGCCTAATCTGTAAAATGGGATATAGTAAACACTTCCTGTGTCACATCCCCTCAACCTACCTGTGGTATCAGCTGCATCTGTGGGGGACAGTCTTATTCTATTTATTTATTTATTTTATTATTCTATTTATTTTTAACAGCTTTCTTTTTCTTTATAGATTAAGGTATTACATATGTGTCCTTATTCCCCCATTGCCCCTCCCCCCACACTCACTCCCTCACCCCCCTGGTGTCTGTGTCCATTGGTTAGGCTTATCTGCATGCATACCTGTGGGGGACAGTTTTATACAAGATCAGACACACCTGTACTGGCAATGTCCCACCATTTGGAGGGAATGTCTCCAGGCCACTCTATGCTTCACTGATGGATCTGGGCTATAATCTGGGTAGGGTATATTCCCCACCCTCTAGAACGAGTGCATCATATTTGCCACTTCTTGCTCATTTGGTCTCATTAACATGATGTCAGTGGTATGGTGCACTGATGTGTTTTGTGAAATGTACAGATGGTCGAGGTCTCTTCAGACTACATTACAATAGAAGGTGGGAGTTTAACACAGCCCTGACACAGACATGTCCTGCTGTCTGCTCCACATGAATGTGAACTGCTTTTGATTTTCCTTTCTGATAGGGATAGAAAAGGAGGCAATAAACAGGCACCAGGTACTAGAAGCTGTGTTGATCTGCTCCGGCAAAGATATGTACTTAGCACAACAACAACTGAGGCTGCTGCTTGGTGAACTTTACTCTCATCAGAATTAAATGGGAATATGACAGAGACCACCATCCCTGCATTCTTTCATCTTTGAGGGTGGCACTAGTTCCTGCCATTTCCCTGGGCATATAGTCTTGTATTTGATTTATAATCTTGGCCATGGAAAGGGGGAAGTTTTAGAGACTTCAGTTGGCCTTCCTTACTATACTAGCTCTTATTCCATAGGTCAAGGAACCAATGTTAGGGTTCTACCAATAGCTAAATATGTTCATTCCAATAATACACTCAGAGGCAGTGATATAAGCACAGTGGATTCATGGACCGGTGAACTCACTGTGAGCCAGAAGGAGGCCAAGTCTCCATTATTACCTAGTCCCCATCTCCTCTTATTCTATGTCAATTCAGACCCTGGGGTCAACAATTCTTCAATGTCCTTGCTATTCCCCCTTTCTCATGATCATTCATACAACCAAATGAGCATGGATTCTTTTTTTTTAAAAAACTGCAGAGCCCACTGGGTGTGGCTCAGTTGGCTGAGTGTCGGCCCATGCACCAAGAGGTCACCAGTTCAATTCCCATTCAGGGCACATACTGGGTTGTGGGCTGGATCCCCAGTAGGCTGCATATAGAAGGCAGCAGATCGATATTCTATCACTCTGTTCCTCTCCCTTCCTCTCTCTCTAAAAATCGATAAAACATATTTTTAAAAATAATGGGAAAATACGACTGAACACATTTGCCATGGTGTTGCAGGTCCTTTAGTCAATGGCTTAGGTCCAGAAATGGGGTAAGGAATCCTGACATTTTCCTGGGGGCGGTTGCTTTTAGCCCCCTGATCATCCATCCTTGCTTTCTTTTGATTATATTCTAAATTAAGCAATACACTGTTGGCCACCCATCTATTTTGCCTGTAGGAACACTGTGTTCTATTAATCATATCCACAGCCCTCTGTGGGTCAGGCTGTCCTGGATGCCACTCCAATTCGGCTGTTCACTGCAATAACTGCGCCCACCTGGTTCTAAAGGTTAAGCACCGCCACCTGACTCCTATTATTTTGGGATTCTATACTCCCTGTAATAGCGGCTTCTACTGTCAGTAAAGCTGGTGCCCCTCCCCCTGAGCCCCAGCTCATTCCTTATTGCTTCAGAAACAGAGTGTTCTCTAGGGTCTCCCACTGAACAGGGTTGGCTGGTGGGGTTTCTGGCCTTGTGTATGTTAAAAAGCAGAATTCAACGGATTAGATCTGAAGATCTGATTTGCTTTGTTAAGCAATTCTCGAATCAAGCAGCATCCCATCTAGCAACCAGAAGAGTGCTCCAAGGAGCTGTACAAAATGGAAGGTTTTTATAGGCAGAAAGAGGGCGGAACTAAGAAGTTAAAAGAAACAGATTAATAGATAAAGAGAACAGACATGACTGCCAGACGGGAAGAGGTCTGGGGAGCTCGGGGAAAAGGTGAAGGGATGAAGAACAAATAGTTACATAATAGTCATGGGGATATAAAGTACAGCTTAGGGAATATAGTCAATAATATTGTCATAATGTGCATGGCGCCAGGTGGGTACTAGACCTAGCGGGGGAACACTTCGCAAAGTATGTGATTGTCTAGCCACTATGCTGTACACCTGAAACTAATATAAAATAATATTGAACGTCAACTGTAATTGACTAAATAAGTAAATGGGGGTCGGGGAGTGGATTACTTCAGGCAAGGAAACTTCCCCTTCAGAAAGGCAGGGGATCTTATCAGGCAGATACCTCACTTTTGATCAGGAAATTCCAGACTGATTGGTTTAAAATTTTACTCCTGGGAGAGGCTAAATGGCAATTAGGTTAGTTACTAAGTGTTGCTGTTGTTGTTTTTTAAATATATTGTTATTGATTTCAGAGAGGAAGGGAAAGGAAGCGAGAGCTAGAAACATCAATAATGAGAGAGATTCGTTTATTGGCTGCCTTCTCCACGCTCCAGGAGGGGATCAAGCCCATAATCCAGGCATGTGCCCGTGACTGGAATCGAACCTGGGACCCTTCAGTATGCTATCCACTGAGCCAAACCGGCCAGGGCAGTTATTAAGTTTTGGTTTGGTGATTTGCTCAGCAAAAGTGACTCCGTTTTGGCCTGTTGTTCCTTTTTGTAAAAAACGCGTACCAAAACACTCTTGCATGACCACCTGTCCAAGCCATTTGATTGCTTCCTCCACTGTCTGCCATGGCAGTTCTGTCCTTTCTACCTCACTTCAGCTGATTCCACAAGCAGCTCTGGACTGGCACAGCCCTTCAGAGGGTCCCAAACAGAGGCAAGGGGGCGGGGCCTTTACATTCCCTCATTGGCAAGTCATTACCTATGGCCTGCCCTTGGGCATTTGGCCTCACCTTGGTGGAGGCAGCAACTTGTGGCTGAGGACAATTTTCAGTGAGGAAAGGATCTGTGAGACATCGTTGGCCAACATTCCCAGCAGCTAGGAAAGGGTGTGTGGGCCTTGAAGGAGGGATCCAGGAGGAAAACTATATGCACTATGTACCCATTTCATCAGTTCTTGTGAGAGCTGAATGAGATAAAAATGTGCCAAGAGCTAAGTCAGACACATATTTTTTCAAATGGTACCTATTGTTCTTGTGATTTATAATAATGATCATAGTTATAATTTTATAATACTATTTGGTTGAACCATACATATTGTTGACATTAAACCACATTTGATTCTTAATCATTCTCTAACCAACTGAGCTATCCAGCTAGGGAATAATATATTTTCAAAATAATAAATTAAAAAGTCAAGAAAGCACCCAGGAATAAGAAAAGGAAGATAAATTTTCTGCTGTTAATCCTCATCCGAGGATATTTTCCCATTGATTGTTAGAGAGAGTGGAAGGGGATGGGAGGGAGAGAGAAACATAGATGTGAGACACATTGACTGGTTGCCTCCCACACGTGCTTGCAACTGCAGTACGCGTTCTTGACCAGGGAATTGAACCTGCAGCCCTTCCGTCTGCATGCCGACGCTCTATTAACTGGCTAGGGCTGAAGATAATTTTTAAAAGCAATTAATTAAGCCTCTTGATTTGTGCTCTTGAGAAGCTCTTGATTTGTGCCTGTCTTTTATTCCCCACCTTCAAGTGCTATCAGCTCTGCTTTCAGAATATCTCAAATCTGTCCCACTTCCCTTTCTCCGTCTTCACTCTTACTACCCTAGACCAAGCCACAGGCATCTTTTGCTTGGACTAGACTATTGCAATAGCTTCCTAACCATTCTCCCTACTCCTGCTCCTCCTACCTCTTTTTCTGATCATGTTCCACCCAGCTGCCAGCAGGATCTTTACAAATAAAAAATTGGATTATGTCACTCCGCTTAAACTGGAGCTTGCAGGCCAATTTTTCATTTTCTCTTCTATCATCTTTGCTATAGGAGAAAGGCTCCAATTTTAGAATTTTTTCCTGAAAAACAAAGAGGGAAAGGTGCTAATATGTACTCGGTGGTTTTGTAAAGCAGACTTTACATATATTATGCTGTTTACTCTTCATAACAGCTCTATGGTGGGGCACAATCACTGTTCCCATTTTACAGATGAAGAGAGTTGAGGTCAAGGAGGCTGCAGTAAATGGCCATGGGAATAGTCTGTTCAGCATCCCTTTCTCCTGGGACTTCCCTTCCCTTAGCTCCATCCCCTTGCTTATTGTAGGAGCTGTCTCATCTGCAGTTATCCTGCCTCCTGGCCATCGCAGATTGGTTTAAGGGTAGTCATCTGACCCAACGTGGACAGCAGAGGCGCCCTGTCCTGCAGGAGCCTCTCCCTTTCCCAGCTGCTAACAGCTGCCCAAAGGCAAGCAAGCCAGAACAGGAGGGGGGCCTTTGACAATCATTGCTCTTGGCTGAGAAGATGCTGAACAGTGGTCGTCAAAATTCCCTGCATTTGGACCAGAAAACCTGGTTTACTCCTCCCCCTTCTACTCTGAGAAATTGAGTTTGTCACTTTCTCTGCACCTCAGTATCAGTGTTTGTAAAATAACAGGGTGGGGCCCAGTGGGGTGGCTCGGGTTGGAGATCATCTCTGAGAATCCTAACTCGCTGTGTGGCCCTGGGAACTTGGTTTCCCCACCCTGGGTCTCTGTTTCCTCAGCTGTAAAGTGAGTGTTGAAGACGGCAATGGGAAGGTGGGAAATGGATGAGACCATCTCTGGAAGGACTCTGCAGTTCAAAAAACCACGGGACCATCAGAGGTAAGAGGCCACCTCCCTTCTCAGTAGGAGAGGCATCTTTCCCCTAACTTTTTGGCTGAGCCCCTCCTGGCCTCTTTAACCACAGGATGGTGGACCTTCTAATCCGGGACTCCTGACTTGGAAGGGGCCCATCTTACTCAGAACAAATGAACCACACAGACGAAAACCATCTGTGGTGTGGTGGAGACCCTGCCAGAGGCCCCTTAGCAGCCTGCCTCTTGCCAAGACCTGAGCCTCCACCCGCAGCCCTCTCGGCAGTTCCTCCCTCCCGACACCCCTCCTAGATTTGATTAAATGTTACATTTCCCGTCATGCACTAGGGCCTACTGCTCCGAGGTTACTAACTGCTCTTAAAAGTTCTTTATACAACTGCACTTGGGCTTCCAGCCACCAAATTCTTCCTGCTCATGCATTACTTAGATTATCTAAGGATGTTGGCATTTAGAGCCAAACTCCAGCAGTTACCTCAGAAGGCGGCCTCGTGGCTGCGCGGCTGTTCTTTCCGTGCAGGACTCCTCTGTAGGATGGTTCTTTGTAATGTGAGGTGTCATACAGGCTCTCGCTGTATCTATAGTTCTGCATGGTTTTACAATCGATTGGCTAGGAATACATTCCACCATCAGCCTCTTGCATGTCAACTGGTCCCGGAGACCAGGCAGCAGACTAACCACTCCTGTTCCCTGGTGCCTCTTCAGATGACCCAGCTCTCCTCTCAGCTGAGACGGCAGGTCTAGCCCTCCACTGCCCAGGATGCTGAGAGGCCCTCACATTCGCATGACGTTTGGCAGTTTGTGAAACATTCACTTACACTCATACTTCTCTGGTTGGCACTTTGCAGATGAGGAAATTAGGTCTCACAGAGGAAATCTTTGTCAACTATGAAGCAAAGCACAAAATGTTCACAATGTTCACTCAGCAGTGCAATTTCTTAACTTTGAGACTATGGCTTTTCCCCTGTACCACAACTGCCTATTGTTTATTTAAAGAAAACCAACTTTGAGAAATGGATGCCCTACCCAAGATGGTCCATACAAGATGTTAGGGCAAGGTTTAGCTGCTGTAACAAAGGTTTGATGAAACATGGTTTAAGGAGAAGAAGAGTTTATTTCCTCCCCCCCCCCCCCCATATAATAGTCCACGATGGCTGGCCGCTCTGCTGTACACAGTCTGTTGTAAGGGTTCAGAATAAGCCACCCCAAGATGTGCCTCTGTGATATGCAGATTATTTTAAGCTAAAGGCAACCAAGACCCTGTGGGCTTAAATGAAACTTCTGCCTGCCCCTCTTTAAACCAGAAGAATTTAAACTAGCAGTATGGCTCATAATAAGAAATTACCAGAGATAAATATTTTTTTCTAAACTGAATGTTGTTTGTTTTCATTGATTTTTAGAGAGAGGCAGGGCGAGGGAGAGAGAGACATATCCATGACAGAAATACATCATCCATAGGCTGCCTCCCGCATGCCCTCTACTGGGCATGTTCCCTGACGGGGAATTGAACTGTGACCTCCTAGTTCATAGATTGACAACTATTGCCACGCTGGCCAGAGCAGAGATAACCTTTTGGACCTATCTATATGACAAAGCAAACTTATCATCATGCAAATAACGTTCTTCTGCTCTGAAGCCCCACGAATGATCAGAATGTCATCAACTTCATTTCCCCTCCCTGTCTCTGCTCTACATGGGGTCTCTGTCTCGCTCATGTGTGTGGGGTGTACATATGAAATGAACTTTGGTTATTTTTTCTTGTTAATATGCCTCAGGAAAATTTAATTACTAAACCAGCTGAAAGAAACTTAAAAGAGGAAAGTCTCTTCCTCCTCCACACTGTCAAAACCCAAGTTTTTTCCTAGCTGTTGCTCTGCTATCTCCAGAGCCCATTTATGATCTACAGGTTTGAGGCTGGTTTGCACCCACCCCTGGTTTGCAGCTGTTGGGGAGGGAAAAGAGGAGGAGACATGTTCACGATCTTAAGTCCTAAGCCCCCAAATGCCACATATCATTAACACTCACAAATGGGTGGTTACATGACCACCCTTAACTGCAAGGGCGGCTGGAAAATATAATCCAGCTAATTTCCCAGGAAGGAAGGAAGGAAGATGGATTTGGCTGGGTAAATACCGGAATCTCCCATGCAAAGCTTTGAAAATCTCTAACTATCTAATCTAATAAAAGAGTAATATGTAAATTAACCCTCACTCCAAGACACCTAAGCCATACCCATCACCCAAGCCATGCCCACCAGCCAATCAGAGTGAGTTTATGCAAACTAACCCAGACAAGATGGTGGTTAATTTGCATACACAGGCACAGAGCAAAGACTGAAGACAGCCTAGAAGGAAGCCAAGTGCTGCAGAAGGGAGCTAAGCGGCAGAGAAGGGAGGGAGGGAGCTGAGGCAGCAGAGACTGTGGAGATGGGAGGGAGCAAAATGGCAGAGAAGGGAGGGAGCTGAGGCAACAGAGATGGGAGTGATCCCTGCCTTGGTGGGCTTTGCTCCCGTCTCTACTTCGCTCCGGCTTAGGAAGCCCTAGTCTTGCAGGAATAGGCTGAGGAAGCCCTATTCTTGCAGGAATCTTTCTGCAATGGGCCTCTACTCTTATATAATAAAAGCCTAATATGCAAATAGGCCAAACGGCAGAAAGAACGGCAGTATGACTGGTCGCTATGACACACACTGACCATCAGGGGCAGACACTCAACACAAGAGCTGCCCTCAGCCTGCAGGCGCTAGGCCAGCCAAGGCGGATGCCAGCGGGGGTGCCCTCCCCCATCGCCCCACCCGTTGCCCCACAGAGGGAGGTGACTGATGGCAGCAGGGTTATGGGGTCGGGGTCGGCCAGTGAGCAGGCTGGTGCTGCCCCCATCCCCCGATCACCCTGTTGGTCGCCCCACAGAGGGAGGTGACTGACTGCGGTGGCGGTGGGAAGGGGGGCCGGCAAGCAGGCAGCGCCAGGCCGGCCGAGGCGGTCTCTGCCCCGCAGTCACCCCACAGACAGGCCCTGTTTGCCAGCCAGGCTTGGGACCCTACCCACCTACGAATTTCGTGCACTGGGCCTCTAGTTATTTATGCTCTCCTTGACCTTCTCCCAAGCTAGTAACACACACTCTAGCCTCCACCTGTACCTGACAGCCAGCCATTTAAGGGCCCCCTTTGGATTTTGAAGGCCCTTTGGTCTTCTAATAATCATTATTTGAGTATTTTTTCATTCTGTCAATTATCATCCATCCTCTGTACTGAGCATCTAGTACCATCCTCTTTAATCCTCAAAATACCTCATTAAAAAAGTACCTTTTGATCCAAGGTAGAGTCAAAATTTGAATTCAGGTCTCTCCAACTCCAAAGACCACACTCTTCCTGTCACAGCACAGTGATGCTGATGGATGTATTTTGTCACTATAGCTTTTCTTCTTAACTAGAAACGTCTTCTGAAGATTTGGTGCTGGTTCAAAACCAAGGTCTTTGGGACCAGAGGAGACAAGGTTTAAGCTCTCTTTATAGACCTCCATGGGAATGGTGTGCGGTCCCAGGATATA